>JARYHS010000741.1:0-12856 GCA_031002005.1 Vandiemenella viatica
AGTTTCTGTACTGATGTAGAAAGTAATCAAGATGGGAATTCCTGAGAAGCCCTTTTCAGGTATCATTTCTCTACATTTGGAAAAAAGTTATATATAGCGGCCAAAGAAGAATTGGTAGATCCTAGCTTGGTGTTTAGAAAACTTCTTCAGGATGCTATATTAAGTCCCCCTTTGTATGTAATATATCTGGAAAACACTTTTCTCCTGAAGCAACTATTATCCCATTTGTGGACGACATAGCAATTGAATACCAACGTTTCGTTGATAAAAAAACGTCCTTCATCAGCTGAGTGATGAAATATCAGAGTTCAGTACCTGACTATTTAACAGCAGAATAGACATCGCTGCCGATAAATCAACTGTGATGGTATTCACCAATCAAATAATCTTCATTCATAACATTTGTCACCAGGACCTTCCCAATGAATAGTATTTTAGATTCTTGGGAATGATACTCGACTATCGTCTCTCCTGGAAGGAGCACATATAACAACTAATAGCCAAATCCGATAGGAGTCTTAATAATCTAAGGGCAGTTGCGGGTACTTGGTACGTAACTGCGCCTAAAGCTCTTCTGCTTTTATACAGATCACTGATTAGATCGCTGGTCAATTACGGCTGAATATTTTACATAAACGATACAAAAGATGCTCTGCAAAAGTGGACCAATTACAGTAACTCCATCTTAGCTCAAGTTTAGGACATACACGCGCACAAATGCGCTTCTGGTAAAATCCGTAGACATACCTCTTCCCATTGTAAGAATACAAGTATTAAAAGTTTCTGATAGAGAAACTAAATTTTGACTCTCATCCACTGCGGGAAATTATGGAAATTCTAAAACAGGTGGTGGGCATAGACTGAAACCTGGATCCGGGAACACAGTGCGACATGCCTTAACTAAATGTTTATACATTTTGCGAGAAAATCAGTGATAATATAGAGAAATTTGAAATACTACCAACTCATCAAGCACCATACTACTTACAATTAATTGATAACATCCGAATTATGACAGAAATGAAAGTCTGAACAGGAAATCATTCAACCTGAATTCGAACTTGAGTTCGAATGTAAGATCAGTTCAGAGGACAGAGTAGGCTGCGCATTATACTGCCTTCTATCACAGTACCATGCACTATATTCCTTACTAGCAGAATCTGAAGCACTGCTAAAACAGTGAACTAAAGTCGCAGCTGTAAACAAATGGAAGTAGTAATTCTCACTGATTCCCTGAATGTAATTAAGAGTATTGAGAAATTCCGTTGGAACAAAAATATGGCACCTATAATAATAGGTATTCTCATCGAAATATACGCTAACAACTAAAGGGATTAATACAAGTTTCATGTGGTTTGCATCTCACAAATAAATGAACTTAACGAGTACCTCTACGATCCACTATTAAGTGGGGACAGGGAGAAGACCGGAAACTTCACTCTGAATTTATCCAAAACATCAAACAGCGATCAAAGGAATTATGGCAAACGGAATGGAGCAGTTCGTTATATAAAATGGCTCTCATTACGGCCGCTTACAAACACCCATCCCCTCGAAGCTTTGGTACGTTAAAAGGCACTTCATTACGAGTATTATCAGAAGCCGATTTCATCATGGCAATTTCCCTAGTAACTTCCTCAGTGTGGCTGCTTAGACCCAGCAGTGGGTGACTTAAAACGCATTCTTTTTTCCTACAAAAAGTATGGAGTGCCGCAAGACAATATTGAGAGGATTACAAAACTTCAAAATCACCTTTCCTATGAAGGAGACCATCTTTCTATCTACTAATGACAAAAACATTTACAGAACATTAATGATCTATTTGAAATACAGAAATGTTTTTATCTGAGTTTCACTTGTACATTTTGAAAAACTGATTCTCTTAAACAGCATGGACCATTCTCTTTTAACGCATATGCATCCTTTTGCATTGTGTAATGTGTATATTAACACACAATTCTATATGTCTGTAGGTCTATCCATTAATATTGTATAATGATTAATTTTGACGCATGCCTGGTAGTATGTCGGTGCATAAATGATTTACTCGTGTTATTATAATGTATATTGTTAAGCAATCAATAAGTTGAAAACGCTCTTGAAAATGACAATGAACACTTTTGTAAAAAAGGTTGGCTGTGAGGGCGATAATGCTGAAAACCAATAAATAGCAAGAAAATGCTCGTGTCGGTTGATAGGATAACCATTTGAGGAAAAATACCGAGATAATGATGATTAAAACTTAGATTATTCAGTAAGTAGTTTCAGGTATAAACTGCTTCATTGTAATACAATACACTGTTCACTCTATACTTCTGTCAGTGCCTTTCTATTGCGTCTCGTGGCTTATTACGATACAATGTTTGCTGATGCAGTTATACTAATGTTATACAATGTCTGGGTAAGTAAGACGATAAAGCAGCTGATTCGGCAAGGATCTTGTCTTGACATTGCAACCAGTGACGTTTCTGACAAAAATAAGCACTATGGAAAGGGGGTGCAAGAAAGTGTTTACAAATAGGTAACAATAATTTTAAAAAAATCGAAGCACTTTTCTTAACGATATGACTTCTTTGGAACAGTGTAAAAAATTTTAAATGATCGAACGCATTATTTCCTTTATCTAACTGTCTTTTCGGCAGTGATGTTGGCTTAATTTAATTTAATTTAATTGCAATGGAGCACAGGCTCCGGTGGCAATTTCCCTACACACCCATCTTCCCCCTATCCTGCACCTACCTACATTTGCCGTCTACAAATTTTATATTTAAATTCTTTCAACGTTTTCGGTAAATTATTCATCATTTCTCTTGGTAACTCATTCCAATCCCTGACACCCTTACCTAAAAAACAGAATCTTCCCACATCCTTGTGCCTGAAATCGAGTGCCAGCTTGTGGTCATGGTCATCTTCTCCCTTCCATGCACTACTTTTCATACCTATTGCAATATCTTTCCATGCCTCATCGCCAGTATATGCCCTGTACACTCCCATTACCCTCCTCATCCTCCTCCTGTCTTGCAATGAATCCCATTCCAGCTCCTTTATCATATCCGTCACTGATTGCATTCTGCGATAATTTCCAGAAACAAATCTAGCAGCCCTTTTTTGAACCCTCTCCAACTCCTGTATTTGATACGTAAAATGAGGGTCCCATACTACACTACCATATTCGAGCAATGGTCTGACCAAAGTTTTGTAACCCAATTCTTTGACTTCTCTCGTACATCCCCTCAT
This sequence comes from Vandiemenella viatica, assembly GCA_031002005.1. Lineage (NCBI taxonomy): Eukaryota > Metazoa > Arthropoda > Insecta > Orthoptera > Morabidae > Vandiemenella > Vandiemenella viatica. Next base: position 3,238 of record JARYHS010000741.1, read on the forward strand.
CACTCTCTCCAACAAGTGCAGAACTTTGAACCTTTTCCTACCACCTGTCCTATGTGTCCTGCCCAGTTAAGTTTGTTATCAAAAGTAATTCCAAGATATTTACATTTCAAGTCTTCAGCAAGCAATTCTTTCCCCACCTTATATTCATAATTAACCTTTTGTTTTTTATTTGTGTATCTAATAAGCTGACTCTTCTTTGCATTTATCTTCATTCCATGTTTACCAACCCAATTAGATATCCTGTCCAGATCACCCTGCAACTGTTTACAATCCTCTATCGTTTTGGTTCTTTTCTACAGCATTATGTCATCTGCAAACAATCTAATTTCAGATAGTAAACAATCAACACAATTATTCATTAGAATAATGAATAGCAATGGTCCCAATACGCTACCCTGTGGCACACCCATTTTTACTTCCACTTCTTTTGATACCACATTTCCTACCCTAACTTTCTGTTATCTACCTTTTAAAAATTCTTCTACCCATCAAATGACTTTCTTATCCACTCCAATGGTTTTTACCTTATTTACTACCATTTTATGGCTTACTCTGTCAAACGCCTTGGACAGATCTATTGCTACACTATCAACTTGGCTTCCCTTTTCCATTTCATCTGAAATATCTTGCATATATCCCACCAACTGAGATTCGCATGAATATCCTTGCCTGAAACCATGTTGCCTGCTTGAAAACCACTTACGTTCCTCACATATATTTCTGATGTGGTTGCATATCAATCTTTCCATTAATTTACCTACCACTGATGTCAAACTGATTGGCCTGTAATTCTCAACTTTATTTCTCACCCCTCCCTTATGCACCGGTACTACTATTGCACTTTTCCAGTCCTGTGGTAAGCAGCAAGTGTCTAGACTCAATTTAAATAATATTACAAGATAAGGTACATTGTCACATCCGGCTATCTTTAAGATATCTGTAGTAATATTATCTTCACCAGCCCCTTTATGTTTTTTCAGCTTTCTTATTTCCTTCATGATTTCCTCAGGATGGATATCAAATTTTTTACTATCGTCATTTCTAATTGTGTTGTTAAGCTCGTTCTCCGAATTAGACCCTCCTGTTTCTGATTCATTGTCCCTAATGCTTTCACTGAACCAGTTACTTAAAATCTCTGCCTTTTTCAAATCGTCAGTAACTTCTTCTCCATCCTTATCTATAAGTGTCTGTACACCCTCCCTTCCCCTCAGTTTCCTGATATAGCCATAGAAATTTTTAGATGCATCAGTCAATGGTCCCCCTGCACTGACAATACTCTTCATAAACCCATCTTTAGCCATTTTCTTTGCTGTTATTAAGTCCTTGTTTAGTTGTTTTAAATATTCCCTACTACCCTGCTGTCTCTTAACTCTGTTATGTTCTTTTCTTACCAACCTCTTTAACCTCCTCACTTCCCTATTATAGTACATAGGTTCTCTACTTCTCTTTATTTTTTGCTTTGGAATAAATTTTTCTTCCCCCTTTCTTATTATCTCCTTGAACTCTTCCCACCTTGACTCTACTGTACCTGAGCCTTCCTTCCATTTGCTGAATTATTCTCTGAAATATCTCCTCAAATTTGAAACCTGTGCCTTTTTGTAATTGTAGCTATTTCTCCCTTCAATTTTGGCTGGTGGTTTACTGAATCCTCTAATATCCATCAGAACTGCTTCATGATCACTTATTCCTTCAGTTACTTGATACCTCAATAGGTTTTCATCCGGCTTAATTAGAAATATATCCAAAATATTTTGTCCCCTAGTATTTTGCTCAACCACTTGTGTAAATCCTCCTTCCCTTATTAAGATATTTGCAAATCTTTGTTCCCTTGTGTTATTTATCTTATTCCCTTCCCAGTTTACACCTGGTAAATTTAAATCCCCACCGATGATGATCATTCTATTCTCACCTCTGAAATCTGAGTATGAATTTAATTTCTCTCCAAGAGCCTCATCCTCTTCTGTCATTCTTCCGCTGCGGTAAACAGCCAACACTCTGATTTTTTCTTTTTTATTACCCCAGAAATCTACCCCAAGTAACTCATGGTCTTGATCTATGAACACCAGTGAACTGTGGTAGTTTTTGCTAACTAGAATGAAGACTCCTCCACCAATTGCTCCTCTATCTCTGCGGTACACTCTGTAACCATCAGGAAAAACCTCACTGTCTAGTACTTCTTCTTTTAACAAACTCTCTACCCCAATTATTACTTGTGGTTCGTGCATCTCTATTAAGTTTGCAAATTCGATTACTTTGTTCATTATACTTCTACAATTTACCATTAACACCCTTACTACTGGCTTTACATTTTCAGAATTTATCTCCTCTTTCCCACTTTTACCGCAGTCAGTTATTGTTTCAGCCATTTTATCTATTTCTTTAATATCTGTGACTTTCCCCATCGCAAATCTGCAATTTTCGGAACTTAGCAGTCAGAGTTTTATTTTGTTTGCAGTCCTGAAAAAGTGCATTAATAAATGGGAGTTCACACAATCAGCGTAGTGTTCCTAGAATCAGCAAAAAACAAAACAGCAATGAATCCCATTCCAGCTCCTTTATCATATCCCTCACTGATTGCATTCTGCGATAATTTCCAGAAACAAATCTAGCAGCCCTTTTTTGCACCCTCTCCAATATCTTAAGACATGTATTGTTGGCTAAAGCTATAGTTAAACAAAATATTCTATTGAAGCAAAATAATCACGAAAAATTATCTAATTTCCACCAAAGGTAAGTTGTCTTTTTGATGTGGCATTTTCGAATCATGTTCTAATCGTGTCTTCAGACGTAGATGATATCAGACCACAATCCTAAAACCTCCCACATAGAAGAAACACTCCTAGATGGGAATCCCGTGAACTCTTCGCTGCAGCATCTACACCGTGAGGATCTTCGTTCGCTTATTACAAAATATCAACACCAGATTGTAAATGGCAATACACGACTACGTCCCAGTGGGTTTTGCGATTAACGGAAAAATTGATAGTGCTTACCGTCGAAGTACCCCTGCGTCAGATCTTCGCCGTTATATCCCTGGTCGTCGAGACAGGAGTCTCCTCTCCAGTAGAGAAGAGGGTCCATCCCGGACAGAACTCCGGTCCTCTGCGCCTGGTAGAACAGCAGGGATTTGCGTATCACATCTGCGTAGTCGTAGTCAGCGCCTGAAACCAAGTGGTTGCTTCTCAGGTAAAGCAAAATGAAACAATGCGCAGTCTATATCTCGATAAGTTCCGAATATTTTTAAGTGAACCGATGACGATTAATTCATTTCTGTTTCGTCAGTCTTTGGTACTGTCAGGACGCCATTTATTCGTGCTTATTACTTACTATCGCATGATGTTTCCAAAAAACCAGACAAATGTTTTGTAACAACTACAATACAACCTCCGAATAAGTGAAATGAACATTCCCAGTATGGTGATGACAACTCAATGCCATTGTCGCGGTAGCTGATTTTTGTATAGATTTTAGTATAGAGTTTAGCGGTAATGAAGGCGGAGTGCTTCCAAGCCAGCACAGTAGTATGAAGGTTACACCGCTCATATACGACACCCGCGCCAAGGACGCTGATCTTGCAGTCCTTACTGTGGGAAACTCAACTAGCGCGGCTGGTACACGAGGCTTACACACTATGAGCACGTGAACCACACGCATGTCCGTCGTGACAAACAGCCAATGAGAGGAAGGCTTTCCCCACCTTCCAGAATCGAGGGCGCCTTTTTGCGTGCATGATGCGCCCCAGTCCGTGATATGAATTTTGGTAGTGAGGACCTGTTACCGCCAAGTCAGACCATTTTAGGCATTTTTTTCCAACCATCCTCCCTCTGCTGGCTTGTAATGCATTCTGTCTTAACATCGGATCCTATGGTCCACTATTCCAATATCGGAAACTACCGATTTCATGTACCAATCAATTGTAACTGCACCACACAGCCGCTTTCACAATAAATCAAGTAGCCACAACTCTTTATATATTTCAAGGAGCACCTACGTCCTGATTTTACGCAAATTAAGTCTCTGTGCATGTATTTTTCCTAGCCAGGAGCCTACAGATGCCGACTGGAAACCTGAAGTACCTCAGCCGACAGTAAGTAGACGCTAGGACGGACCCACAGTGGGTAAGTTCGACACTCGCTCGGTCAACACGCGACACCATATTCAAAGTGTTAAACGTAAATTCAAGCTATCGACTTTTTTTTTACTTACGGCTTTACGCCTCGTCGACGTCGAGGTCATTAGAGGCGGGCTGGGTTGGGAACAAGGAACGACAAGAAAATCGGCCATGGCCTTTTGATGGAAACATCCCGATATTCACTTGGAGTGATTTGGGGAAACCATGGAAAACCAAAATGTGGATGCCCGGAGGGGGATTTGAACCCGCGTCCTCACGAATGCGAGGCCAGACCGTTAACTGTTCACCCACCACGCTCGGTCAGGCTATCGAACGTATAGAACAGGTCCTACGCGCTGCATCAGCAAAGCCATTTACGTAGGCTATTTCTGATTTAACAGTTGCCGAAAATTTATTTGGCGTGAACTGTTTACTGCACACGCGGCTCTCTTAAGCCAAAACGGTTCGCTGAAACCAAAATATGTTTGCGTGAACGCTCCGCACGGCAAACTACAATTTATTCACACTGAAATCACGATAAACATTTCGACTTCATGAATAACTTACCTTTGAATGAATACTAATTTGTGGCTCTTTTGTTTCAATTAATCATATTTCAAAGTTAAACATACCTATTTTACCCTCGGAACCACGGACTCTACATTAATCAAAACCCAATAAGTAGTTTTTTGTATGAAATTATCATTTTTCTACGTCAAATCCAAATATAGCATATCCTATTTTACCTGCGGGAGCACAGGAAGTGCATTAATCGAGAACTCCATCAAAATACAACTCGTAGTTTTTTCATGAATAGCGTTCAGCGAAATATTTATAGTAATATGGTAAACTTCTCAACTTTTCAAACTCGCATCAAAATGGAATTTACCCCCATTATATCAACGTCGCCACGGAACGTACATTAATCGAAAATTATCCTAAATTTCTAATCTTTTCAATGTCACATCAAAATAAAATGTATCAGTGTGTGATTAACCGAAACGTCATCGAATTCCGACTGGTATTTTTTTCTTTTTTGTTGATATAATTCAAGCAAAAAACTGATACTAACTTGTTAAATTGTTCATTTTTCTAGACATCACATCAATATTAAACTTAATCCTATTTTATTGGTATCACCAAGGGCTGTAAATTAATTTAAACCCCACAGAAGTTTTTGTGTGTATTGCGTTCGACGAAGAATTATCTTAAAGTTATCTCTTTACGATGTTACAATCCAGTTGGAATATACCCTATTTTTACCCCTGGGACCAAGGGCTATACAGTAATCGAAACCCCATCAAAATCTATTTCTTTATAATTCTTTTGAATTTATTGCTTTACGATGTTATATCAAATTAATACTATACAGTTAACTAAATTCAATCAAAATATATCTTTCAGTGTGAATCAAATTCAGCTAAAAATTATCTTAAATTTTGTATTTTATCATTTTAAATTGACACGTACCCTATGTTACCCGTAGGACTATTGGCTGTACATTAATCTAAACCCAGTCAATATTCAACAAGTAGTAGTTGGGTGAACCGTGGTACATGAAAAATTTTCCTTAATGTCTGATTTTTTTCAAAGTCTTATTAAATTTACCCACGGGGATCACACAGTATGCATTAATCCAGTGGTTCCCAATTTGTGGTACGCGTAGTCTCAGGGGCACGTGATATTGCTTCAAGAGGTACGCGTGGTAATCTCTTGTCTAATGTAAGCACTAAGATATTTAAAAAAAAAAAAAAAAAACAAAAAAATACAAAAACGTTACTATCGCCAAATATATTTTTTGGACATTAGTTAATTTTTATATGACGTTTCGAAATCCCTTCAAAAATCCGACCAGTAGTTTTTGAATAAAATCACGTTCAACGAAAATTTATCTTACATTACCCCTTTTTGAAAATCATATTTTAGCGGCGAGACCACGAACCGTACGTTAATTGAAATCCCATTCAAATTCCAATCAGTAGTTCATGAGTGAAATCACGTTCAACAGACAACTGACACAATTTTGATTTAATTTCTCAGCTTTTTGATATCATATCAAAGTGAAATAAACTCTATTTTACCCGCGAGACAAACCCCAACAAAATGTGATCAGTATTTTTGCATATATCGCGTCGAAACAAAAAGCTGATACTAATTATTTTTTGTAATTTCTCATTTTTTCGACATGACACCTTGATTTAATAAGAGAAAGACCTTTTACGGGGAAGTTAGCTGTATACACTAAGCCTCCATGTCACATATTAAGGATTATAAAACTGCATAACATGCGATGTACTATATAATTGTGCCTACGTAACATACTAATAGGTCATTAGCACGCATTTCTTAATCTAAACGTACAATGTAGATTGGTGATATTTTTAAGATTAGACGCAAGTGTGGCGACGATGATTTTACACTTTGGTGCAATATCGAAACAATACCGTCACTGTTAGATGACTTTCGTTTCCCCTATCTGGCTAGCGACGATGGTAGAAACGAATCTACTTCTACATATATACTCCAATTCACAAAATTGTGGGTGGCAGAGGGTGCTCAGCACCAAAACTAATCTCATTGCTGTGCATTTCAATCCCTAATGGTACAAGGGAAAAAAGAATTCATATAAGAATCAGTGCGGTACCTTATTTCTCTAATCTTATCTTCCCTGTCATTCCTACTAAAATAGGTTGGTGGACGAAGTATTTCACCATACTCGTAAGTGAAAATGGAAGTACACATGTTTACCAATAAATTTAAACGAAACGTGCGTCGTCTATCTACCAGAGACTCCCAGCCTAGTCTTCTAATCAGTTCTGTGACGCTTTCATAAGGACTGTAGCAAGCGGTCACGAATCGAGCGGCTCTTCTCTGTACTTTCTCTATACTGCCAATCAACCCCTTATGAAACGGATCCCAAATGGCACAACTGTAGTCCAAATGTTGACGCACAAGAGATTTTTACGCTATCTCCTTTTTTTTGTTGATTACAATTTTCAAAATTCGACCTTGGAATCGCAGCCTAGAATTAGCTCTACCCACTAACGAATTAATGGGTAAGTCCCAATTCATGTTCCTTTGTACTGTTACTCCATATATTTCACAGAATCGACCATTTCAGTAACTGAACTGTTTACCTCGTTTTTCTGAACAATCGGATTCTTTTCGTTAGTTATGCACCTTGTTCTGCACTTTTACAATTTAGTGTAAGTTGCCATTTATCGCATCATGTCGAAATAACAACCAGATCACGCTGAATTCCTGAGGAATCGGCCGAATTCCTTACTTCCCTATAAATAACAGCATCATCAGCATACAATCTATAAATGCTTTTCACTTTGTCTCCAATATCGTATAAAAAATTAACAAAGAAGTGGTCCTATTACACTTCCTTAAGGTACACCCGATGTAACATCTAGATTACAAGAACTTTCTTTTCAACGACGCCATACTACAACCAACCAGTTAGAAAATCCTTTATCCATTCACAAGGCTGATCCGATATACCGTACGCTGGAAGCTTCGCTAAAAAGCGGTTGTGTGGCACAGAGTAAAAGGCTTTCTGAAATCTAATATAACTGCATCTACTTCAGAACCTGCATCAATAACTTCCATTAAGACATGGGAAAATAGGGCCAGCTGTGTTTCACATGATCTTTTCTTCAGAAATCCGTGTTGATTTGTTGTAAGCAAACTATTTTCATATAGAGAATTCACAATGTTCGAGCAAATAATAAGCTGCATAACTCTACTAAAAACAGATGTTGTAGATATGGGACGGTAGCTTCTAGGATCACTTCGATCACGTTTCTTGAAAATCGGAGTTACTTGCGCGATTTTTCCAGTCGGAAGGTACTTTGCGCTCTTCTTAGGATTTCCTGAATATATCAGACAGAAATGGTCCGATTTCCGCCGATTACTCTGAAAATACTCTTATGGAATTCCATCCGGGTCCAGTTTTGACCCAACAACATTGAGTTTAATCCATATGATTTCACAGATCATATCGTCGTCAATTTCATTACATGATATGAATGTATTCACAGCTATAAATACCCCACCTCCACGATAATGTAATTTATCTTTACAAAAAACGTTCATGTTATCTTTAAAAGTTCGGCGAAACTTATTTCCGGTTTCAGCCAACTTTCTGTACCGATAACGCTATCCGCTTCTGTGCTACAAATAATGCTTTCAAGTTCCGGTGTTTGTTACAAACACTTCTGCAGTTAATTACGAGAACCTTAGCTGTCGAGATTTTTTAAGTTGCTCCTACATTCCAGTGTTGCATCTGATTGTGTTGCCCGTAACTGTATTTCGTGATCCGGGTCTCAGCCTAAAAAACTACCCAATGCATTCATACGGCCCCTGCCCGTGTAGCCGATTCACGTGTGTATTGCACACCTTACCTATCAGGGGAACCTACATGACTCAGACGAGGAATCTGCAGCCAATATCATCACATAAACGTCGTAGTCTCTGGTTCAGCCCCAATACGGCTCTGAACCAGAGGTCCGCAATCAACTCTGTCTACGATGCTACAGATGGTTATCTCTGCTGATATCTTGCGGCCACTGGCCACGGAGTTCACCGTTTCAGTAGCGCCAGAAGGAAGAGAGGATAACCTTCGACCAAGGCGGCACGTATTATTGGTGCCGACATGAGCCACAATCTGTAGTTGGCTACACCCCGTCCTTCTAGGCATCGCAATGGCCTGTTCCACATCTCGGATCAGCCACCTGGAATACACACCGAACGGACGTTGGATTTCTTCCCCGAGGATTCCGCCATTTGCCTAAGGGAATCGAAAACCGCCTAACAATAGAGCTCCAACTACCAGAATCCCCTACTGCGGTTGTCGCGGCACCTGGCCCTTCCTCCAGAATAATAGTTCACTGAAATTAGAATCTTCTGAAGGATTTAAGGTTACTATAAAACAATGATTTCGGTTTATATTTTGATATATATATATCTTTATAGTTCACACCAGTAAACACCACCGATTTTCTGTGCTAAACTAATCAGAAGATTCAGAACAAGCGGAATATTGCTAGGTTTAAAAGTTGCATATGTTTTCAAGGATTCCTCCTAATATAGTTTCTTGAACCTCGTCACTTATGATATTCATCGACTAAACTATTCATTATTTAATATACAATATTTAATCATTTAAAAACTATTTAATATAACAAACAACAATCCAACACACCTTTTACTTCTTGTGAATATATTCTGGTATCTCTCAGAAAGAATTAAAACATTTATAAAAAAAAAAAAATTGACTATTGAGTTGTCTGACAAACATATACGACAAAAAATCACAAATGTGAAATAAAATGAAAAAGCACAACAGAAAAACATGTCAGAGCAAAGCTTCTGATATCTGAACATCAGGACGTTATCAGCCTTTACTGTGTGGAAAAAACAGATTTCTAAAATAATTCATAAGCAAACTTACCATGACTAGACGCTACAACAATCACAAGTGTTAAAAGAAGTCTGGAAAAC
>JARYHS010000746.1:0-16477 GCA_031002005.1 Vandiemenella viatica
TTCTTATTCCGTTTCTAGCTTTACTCTTTCTTGACGTGTGGGTTATTAAAGGCGGGAAAGGACACGGCCCTTGCCTTTTAAGGGAACCATCGAGGCGTTCGCCTCGATTGGTTTGGGGGAGCCATGAAAAACCCCAAATTTCGATGTCCGGATAGAGATTCAAACCCGCGTTCTCCTAAATCCGACTCAAGACCGTCTCAGTGGACTCGCGGAATTAATACGGGCGCATCTTCAGAGCCGTCAAAATATGTACCGACAATCCTAGAGAAGGCTGTGACGGTCTATGATTTCCGCATAAAAATAGACACAGATCACATACAGAGACTGACAATCGACATACGCAGCACAACGTAAGTGGTTCGAAATCATAGGGCGGGGCCAGCCACCAACTACAATGCAGAATCTCTCTCAGTGGACGGAATCGACTGACTAATGCCGTACTGATTTAACAAAGTTTTTATTTAATGCAGTACATCACTGTACTAAATAAAACTGATATCAGTTTGACAGATGTCTTCAAAAGGAACGAGACAAAAAAACAGAAATGGAGAACTAAGAGATCCACTAACACAAATGTAAACTATGAATAAAAAATAAAAATCAGCTTGTTATACAAGTTTAGAACTACATGAAACTAATGTAACCAAAAATGCAAAACTAAATCAATAGAGATTCGTGCTGGTGATGCGTGTACGACGGCACAATATGGCGTATGTTTATTAAGGTCACTGTTCGTATTCCAGAGACTTGAAATTTTTTTCACTAGTGCACGAGTTTCGATCTTCAAGCCGTTTTTGAAATCGCTAGGAAAATCTTCATAGTTTTTTCGAAATCAAGGGCAAAATAGTTCGCCAATTAAAACGATGATCGATTTCCTTCAGTTTTACGGTTTATCGTTCTAACAACCATGTTGCGCAAACCAACAACTTTCTGCAATATTCTGCACAAAGCCAGTTAGTTTTACAGAGATGTGAAATAACTACTCTGACATAAACACTTGAAATTTATTTTTCCTTCTTAAAAGTTTATATGGTCTGTTACTGCGGAAGAAACCTCCTTTACACCAGCATCTAGCAATAAAATAGCTCAAGGCGCTTCAACCGTTTACCAAGATCGTGCGACGACCGTTCCAGGAAACGGCAAAGCGAAAACGGACAGTAATGTACTTCTGGAAATTTAATCTCCAGTGGAGGAAAGCCTCCGGTATACGTGCTGCAGCCCAAATTGCTTTAATAGAGCGACAAAGCTTCCTAGGTTTAATAATTCACCGCGTTCAAGTAGAAGGACAAAAGAAGTGTGAAATAACTAAAAGTATCCACTCAAATACTAACGAAGAACTATGGTTTTCGGACTAATGCCAATAAAAAATAAGTTTATTCATTTTTTACATCTGCTTCGTTTTTAGCTTACTTACAAATTCATCATAAAATTCTCTATCAAAACTGACGACACAAGAGGAGATTTTATCAAAATTTGTTTCTGGAATACGACCAATCCTCATTGCCTTTTAGGAAGTTTGCAATCTTAATGCTGACATACATAGCCATAATACTAGGAATAAATATAATATTCACAAGGATTACAAATCACTGTCAGTTGTACAGAAAGGGTTAACACTTACTGGAGCTTCCTTATTCAATATCTTACCAACAGAAATTAAATGTTATCTACAAAAACCCAACTACTTTAAGTCCAAACTGAAAGAGTTTCTGCTTCAGAATCCATTTTACTCTGTGAAAGAATTTTCTTCTTGGAATTTGGTAACTAAGAATGACTAATAAAATAGTATATATGGTGTATTGAAGGGGAAGGTGACATGTTCCACAATTACTAAAATGATATATGTTTTTCTTTCTGTTGAAACTTTTGACAAATGAATTAATTACACTGTTTACAAAATTTCACTCATATATAGTAACTGACATGGGACTAGCATGCACTCAAAAACTGCTGTGAAAAATTATCATACTAACAGGTTTTTAAGTAATTGACAGCTTATGAGTTAGTTGGTAATATAATTGATATTGTTAATAGGTATGTGTACTGTTTCACATAAATAGCAACTAACATAATATACTATGTAGTCGCAAATTACAGTGAAACTTATCATGCTAACTGGTTGGTAAGAAAATAACTGGTTATTAGATGCTGGTAACATGTGTATACACTGTTCCACATAAAAAGTATTAATTAACTCGGGACTGTATGTGTAGATTACAGGAGATATTGGTAATACTAATGGGTTGTCGCTAACTTGTCAATATATAATAATATTATCAATTATATAGTAATATTGACATTACTAATAAGTGTATGTACTGTTCCACATCCCCGAGATTATTCTCACATGGGATCAAAGTGAACATATCTATCTATCTATCTAGGAATATTGATTCAAGAAATTATGGATATCATGCCATGTTACACTCTCGCGCGAGCTTGCATGAGGCGAGGCGAGACAGCACGAATACGAGAGAGTAAGCGGTGCACTCGCGTAGTCTCGCCTCGCGTGGTTGCTAGCGAGTGCCGCTCGCCTCAATGTCAATATTGCCACCTTAGAGATTTTGTCGCTATATTTAATGAATTTTGAAGCTCGACAGCCAAGTCTTTAAATATGTTACCGCTAAAAAAATATGTGGTGATTTTTTTAGTGATATTCAACCATAGTGGAGTTTAGAAAAAATTGATTGGAGTTGGGGTAGGTAATGCCTCTGTCATGATTTTGATAAAAAATGGCGTATTACCTACTCCTTATCATATCAGTTACTGACTGGATTCCTGCGATAATCTCCACAATCAAAGTCTAGCTGCTCTTCTTTGCACGCCCTCCAACTCCTGTATTCGATACTCAAAATGTGCGATCCCAAACTACATACACCATCATATTCAATCAATGGTCATACCAAAGTATTGTAACCCAGGTTGCTAACATCTCTGATAAATCCTCTAATCACCCTCTCCAGTAAATGTAAGGGTTTTTTTTAATCTTTTCCTACCACCTGCCCAATGTGCTCTGCCCATTTAGGTTTATTATCAAACGTTATGTCAAGATACTCGTATTTACACTTCAAGCCTTCAACAAGCAATTCTGATCCCATCCTATAATCGAAAACAATCTTTAGTTACCTAATAAGCTGACTCTACTTGTCATGTAGTGTTCATTCTATACTGACCTACCCATTTGTGTGCGTAGTAATGTGTTTGCATTTTCTTTTTCTCATTGTTACTAGGTAAGAACATGTGCCATGTAGTATCACACAATTTCGACACCCGTGATTGCTGTTGTAATTATTGACGTGGAGGTTTGACTATCGTTTTACATGTATTCAAGCGAATTATATTGCAGAAAAGTGAAGAAATAAATAATAATAGTCACGTATCCAAAAAATAATATTAACAAGCATCCAAAGGATGAGTTTCTATCTGCTTTAAAGGCTTGATCATTTGCTGTATACCTCGTGAAGGTGTATACATCTAAATGCAGTGTGATCTATTGTGTGTAGGCTACCTACTCTCGATACCAATGAATTATAATTTCATTACCCATTCCATCATCACGTCGTGTCGTTAGATGTACCACAGATTTCAACCTAGATCCGAAGCCCACAAATTAAGAAAACACAATGTCCAATACCAAATTAACAATTTATCACAAGCGGAAAACTAAATAATTAAAATGCTCCCTCATGTATCAATATTGTTTACGTATGAAGTGAGGAAAATCACCTTCTACAAATAGTGTATAAGATTAAACAATCACAGAATTATATATGTATATGTATTCTAAGTATGTTAATGAAATGTTTGACGTTGATTTCTGATGTGTCGCTTACTTAACACTGCGCCAATGACATGAAAATATTGCGCGGACGATGACCCCGAGTCATCATGACCCGGATTTTAACGATAAATGTTCATGAAATTAAAGACGTTTCCTTAATTTTAATAACTATTTATCAAATAAGGGTTTCTGCATATATGGTAAGATAAAAATAATACCAATTTATTCTATAAATCAAACTTTTATTAGCTCTCTCAATAACACATGCAAAATCAACTTTGAATACATAACATGAATATTTTAATATTTTTGGCAAAGTATTTCTAAGTAATAATAGGTTCAATAATCTCATGCACTAAAAGAGAAATCACAAGAAATTGTTATCCTAAAAATAATAGGGAATCAGTCTTCTACTTCTTCAATCAGAGACATGGAACCACTGCCATTATTGCAGTACAGAATCAAATGATCTGGGCACATGTAAATGTAGCATGTATGACATGTTCTGCTATCCTTTTTAGACGGCCATCTTTCCGTATTCGTATCGCCTGCATCTTGTTCACTTTTGTTGTTATTACTATGTTCCACGTTCTGATAAGTGGACTTCAATGTCTACATCTGAAGCAGCGTTAGAGTCTTCTTTTTCGCACTCCGACTCTTCTGGCAACGATGAAACTCTCTATCAAGTTTTCGCCTAGAAACTGAAAACAAACAAGGCGAATTGACATCAAACACTAAATAAATTCATAAAAATAAGTCATAAACTATCGCTTCAGTGATGGCGCTGGGTCATATTCACCCGTTCTGACTTGATACATGTGTATGCGGCGTCGTACAGAAGAAAAAATGAGTGGGGGAGGGGGGAAGAGTGTTTCTTGAACTACAAAAACGTGCAAAATATAATATTGACGCAATAATAAAATATGTCCGTTAATAATCGCCTTGAGTTAATATGACCCAATGTCTTCGGTACCGCCTTAACGATTTAGTACACACTTTGTTACTTATGGTTTTACGACTCGTAGAGGTCATTAGATGCGAGATGGATTGGAGAGAAGGAACGGGAAGGAATTCGGCCATGCCCTTTTGTAGGAAGAATCCCGGCATTACGCTGGAGTGATTTGGGGAAACCATGGGAATCCCAAATCTGGATGCCTGAACGGGGGTTCCAACCGGCGTCCTCCCGAATGCTAGGCCAGAGCGCTAACCGCTCACCCACCACGCTCGGTGATTTAATACTGTAGTTTGGCCTGTTTACTATGCTCTGAACTTTGCAGAAAAAACTCGAAGGACTGCGCATATTACTTTATGATCTTTGTGATGTCACACTCCCAAATGACCCTTGATTACTGAGTTACCAGCCTCTTCAGATGAATCAATGTGTGGGAACTCAAACGGCAGCAGTATAACTGGAATTAATTTATCTGTTCAATACTACCAAGTCACCAAATAATAGAAGTCAAATCAGTGAATAAATGATATTTTACCTCAGAAATGAAAAGATTTTCAGTCTTCCCACTGTAATCATCTAATAGTATGACGTGATGACATTTATTACTTATTGGATTGTCACGCGTTTGCGTTGAACATAAATTTCACTTCTTTGGTTGTATCACTAAATGTATATGCATTCGTATTGGTGACTTGTAGATCACGTGATGTGACACTGTTTTAATGAAGCACTGTTCTTGTTGACTGTATAGTTGGGTCTTCTGTCCTCGCCAAAGTTTGTTCTAGGGTTGGTAGCACTGCTACGATGTAGGTCGACCGGCCACTTATCATTGAGCGTGGAGGATGAGCGGTAACTCTTTGGCTGCCAACGCCCATCAGGACATTCGGATTTTGGTTTCCTGAAATCAGTCCAGGCAAATGACGGAATGTTTCCTTTAAAATGTAATGGCCGAATTCCTCCAAATTCTTGCCCCATATGCTTTCCCGTCTCTAATGACTTTGACGTCAACTAGTTGTAAGTATGCAGGGTATATCTGTGCCTGGAGAGTCACGTGACGAGTTTCGTCAATCGGGAGCAGGACTCGATGAGTTGCGCTCGTCATTACTGTGAGGCAAGTCGTGTGTTATGCGCGGTCTCGACAAAACGCGAAGTATGAATTAATTAGTGCAGGATATAGCGAATTAGTTCAGAACAGTGGAAGTAGGCGGTGAAACAGAAAAAAAAGACAGCCACCCATTGTAAGGAACAGTGTGTGTGATCTCGCGTGGTTAATAACTGTCGGTGGTTGGACCCCTAACAAGCTGGTAACCAGCATCTCGGAAATACGAAGTTCCGATGTAGAAACTCACGGTCATATTGTACAGTGGTGGCCACAGTAATCATTGAAGACGATTAAAAGTGTTTGTTGTTCTGCAGCAGCTGCTGACTTCTTATTTTGATAACATAAAACATTTAAGATCCTTTTTCCAACATTCTGTTGGTTGTGACCAGGTCCGGACATGAAGTCTTCAAAAGTGTGGGTGCATAATAAATATTTAACGAATACGTAAAGAAAACCCTTTTTATCCTGAATAATAATTTTAGAATTTAAATAGTTATAAAAAAGCAGTACCATCTGCTTCGTAAACTGCGGACGTAAAGCCTCCCGGGTTGCTGCATAACTTAATAATCATCCACCACATGCCCTGAACACATACAGAATCAACTTTCATGGATGTCGCCTGTTTGGCTAGTACTATAACACCGTCACTATTCGCCCGATCGTGGTCCAAGTAATTGTAGTCCTATTCCGGAATTGAATCGATCGTTGTTGGCACATCAGTTTGCAAACAAAGAAGAAATCACTTATGAGTTTCGACGTAAGATATTCCATATCACTAAGTCCTATATATTCTATGGTATTAAATACATTGCATTGAGCTGCTAGAGTGCACCGGATAATAAGATTTAGTTTTTTGAGATAACTGTTAGTTTTTTCGACACATCCATGCTGCTACTGTGCATTACTGTCACTATTTTGTATATGGTACTTCAATAAATCAATTATTTATTTTTACTTAAATTCTAATTTATTCTGTTTGTACTTCAGCGGCATGTGTGGCTGATACTGAGTTTCGCATCTCGTAGATGCAACTGTGTATTAATATCAAGAGTTGCTACATTTTTTTTTTTTTTTTTTTTTTTTTTTTTTTTTTTTTTTTTTTGTGTCGCTGCCTCAACGGCGTGTTTGTGCATGTCCCGCTACCTATGTAGCTCTACTGCTATGTGTCACTTTGTATTGGTTAGTGTTGTTTTGGAGACTCTTTTTATTTGCGAGCATGGTTACCATGATTTAAGGGTCAACCCCGCTGTATCCTGCATATCGCTTGGTTAGCAAACATGTAATAAGTCGAGTTATACAATTAGCAATTATAGGTTAATTGGTCTCAAGTGTATCTTTGACATACATAAATGAGTAAATACAAGAATGAGTAAATACAAGATACGGATTTTTTTTTTTTTTTTTTTTTTTTACGGGAAATACATGATTAATTATATAGATGTCTTTAAACAATTCAGCTACGAGAAGGAAACTATGTATCGTTTAGCGCGATTTGAGTAAAAGAATAAATGAAAATATTCTACGCTAATTTTGAAAAGGATTCAAAAACTGTGCAGAATAGTGACCAGGAACTAAAATGAATTATATTTTATCTTAGAGCAGCATCGGTGCGTCGAGAAATAAAGAAAAAAAGTATCTGTTTGCTTCACTGAACTCGATTCTCACGAAACACCTGATCGGATTTTGATCGGGTTTTGAACAAAATAAAGCACATGCTCCCTGAAGTAATATACGGTGTGTTTAAATTTGATGTGACGTCAATAACATGAGAAACTAAGGTAACTGGTATTAATTGGGCTGCGACACCGTGATGGTGACCGGTGCATGCTGGTGGTGGATGAAACTTCTGTTATCAGGAATCGGCAGGCAAGGTAGGAGAGGTGGTGTGGCACAGTACCCAATCACCAGATTGTGACACTAAAGTCTTAGGCAGGATCGCAAACATTCCCGCAGTGCTTATGGATGGGCTGCATACGACACTGTTGATAGTGTTCATCTTGGTATCTATGTATGTCTTTCGGAAGAGTAGGCGAGAATGGGATTGCAACTTATACCACTCACTCCTTTCTCCATCTCTCATTTCATTCAATACAAGCGACACTATACAGGGTCACCAGGAATGAAAGGATAATCCTGCAACCGCAGTTAAGTCACATCATTTCCTACTATATTACAACATTTTATTTTAATAAAAGTCTCACCATTTTCGAAATGTTGATTTTTTTAAAATATTTTTTTAAAACAAGTGATTTTTTGATTTTATTCCATGCCATCCAGGAATGAAAGGATATTCCTACTATATGATAAAATTTTATTTTATTAAAAGTCGCACCATTTTCGAGATATTTATTTTTTTTCGATGCAACGGACTTTTTTGTTCAGTTCATTCATTGCCATTTCTACAAATTAAGACTTTTTGCGCATTTGGGAGGACGGCGGTTCGAATCCCCGTCCGGGCATCCTGATTTGGGTTTTCCATGGTTTCCAAAATCGCTCCAGGCAAATGCCGGGATGCTTCCTTCAAAAGGCCATGGCCGAATTCCTTCCCATTCCTTGCCCCCATCCTTTCCCGTCTCTAAAGACCTTGCTGTTAAGAGGCGTTAAACAGTTAAAAAAAAGACTTTTTGAACCCGATTTTATTTTTATTTAATTCACTCAAAGATATTTCAGCCACTTAAAAAAATATTCTTTTTCTTTCTTAAAACTTTAAAAGAACCTTATAAAAATCTTAAATGGTATAATTATTTTACACTTCTTATAAAACGATTTTTTTATGGTAGTTCAATTTTCTAAATAGACCATTGTACATTTTAAACATGTACTAAAAAATGATAATGATTTAACAAAAGAATTTTTAAGGAATTTTTTAACGTTTTAAGAAAGAAAGGAACATTATTTTAGATGAATCAAACATCCCTGAGTAAATTATTATTTTAAAAAAATATTTCAAAATGACTTAATTTGTATAAACTGAACAGGATTATCCTTTAATTCCTTGACACTTTGTATACTGAAGAAACACCCACTATCTCAGTCATCGACACCTATAATATCGCGCGGGTAACCTCCCCAGTTCATCCTCCACCGCAATCGCCTACGCCAAAAGCCTGACATGGAATCATAAGAAGAAGAAGAAGTACCAGCCGAAAAGAAAGTTTCTTTTTCCTGCAGAAATGATGGCTGGGATACGTACTAAAACCATCACATTACTCGGAATCGCAATTGAGACTTGCGATCTTGTCGACTCTGCGTTCACTGAAAGTAGGGAGAGAGGGCCGGTCAGCGGACAGTTTTTAATTGATGTTAATTGATTTTAATTGAATTGCGTGGGGTCCTTAATTGATTTTAATTAATGTTAATTGATTTTAATTGATTTTAATTAACGCTAATTGATTTTAATTAATGTTAATTGATTTTAATTGATTTTAATTGATTTTAATTAACGCTAATTGATTTTAATTGATTTTAATTGATTTTATTTGAATTGCGGGGAGCCTTAATTGATTTTAATTGAATTGCGGGGAGGGGGTCTCACATCTGTAACCTCAGATTGATCTTATTATTTCCTTATGTACAGCGGTCAGCGGACAGTTTTTTCCCCATGTATTCTTATGGAGGATGGAGTGAGCCCACTTTTTCCCCCATGGCGGGGAGCCTTAATTGATTTTAATTAATGCTAATTGAATTGCGGGGAGGGGGTCTCACATCTGTAACCTCAGATTGATCTTATTATTTCCTTATGTACAGCGGTCAGCGGACAGTTTTTTCCCCATGTATTGCTTATGGACCTGTCTTTGCAGACAGTTTGGAGCGGAGGGGAGCCGAGGAACTAGGGGAGTTTAATTGAATGCGGGTTCGTAATTGAATGTGCACAGCTGCGCCACACCCCGGAAGCCATCAATTATCGCTCCCCTCCGGAAGCCATCAATTATCGCTCCCCACGCAGCTGCAGGATGCGGGTCCGTAATTGAATGCGCCACACCCGAATTATCGCTCCCCACGCAGCTGCATGATGCGGGTCCGTAATTGAATGCGCCACACCCGGAAGCCATCAATTATCGCTCCCCACGCAGCTGCAGGATGCGGGTTCGTAATTGAATGAGCACAGCTGCACCACACTCGAATTATCGCTCCCCTCGCAGCTGCATGATGCGGGTTCGTAATTGAATGTGCACAGCTGCGCCACCACATTCATCATCGTGGGGCGCAGTCTTCCCACACCAATTCTCCATGGCTCCAGACGCGTGTATAAATAGGGCTGAGACCCCCCTTCTGCCATCCAGTCTTCTCTGAGTCGTCGAGCTGAAAACTTCAATCATCGCAATGTCTTCTGAGGATCATAGCTTATTCAGCGATATTGGTAAGTAAATTATTGTTATTTAACTTGTTTTCTGGCTGTTTTAAATTCTTTCACATATACTGATGAGCTTTTTTTTTCTGCTTCAGACATTGATGAAATTCTCGCTGAGGATGATTTCGGTAATGATAATATTTTTTTAACGTAACTATATTTATGAAAATGTATAGTGCTGCAGCAGTAGTCTATATTATTAATTTATTTGTTCGCAGGTGATTTGGATATTTCATTCAGCGACCTTTTTTATTTCAGTACGTATTTATCTATAGATTATTTTTTTTTTCCATGTCTTTATAACTATTGCTAATACATTTTTTTTTCTTTTTCAGATGAAGCATCACGCCCAGAGAAGCGTAAGGGAAATTCTCAAGAAATAAGTAGCCCAAAAAGAGCTTGTGATTCCTCACAATGGAGCATGCTCCCAAATATTGACGTGGATGTGCCGCAGAGCATGTCACCACCACATAGCATGCCGCCAACTCCGCCACCACAATGGGTTCTTCCACAACCACCAGCACACTGGAATATCGGTAAGTCCAGTACATCAGTAATTTACCTATATTATTTTATGCTTACAAAATTATGTTTTTCATGATACTAAAACATTTTTCTTCTTTTTATGTTTCAGAGGGGGCGGTCGGACACCAGGACAACGAGGCAGTTCCGCCACCAATATGGCGACCATGGGAGACGTCAGGACTTAGCCGACTGCCCGCCACAGCAGCAGCACCTCGCCTGCCCAGCCGCCCATCGCCGGGCCCAAGTCGACCACAGCCGGGGCCCAGCCGACAGTATGCCGGTCCATCGCCGGGCCCAAGTCGACCACAGCCGGGGCCCAGCCGACAGTATGCCGGTCCATCGCCGGGCCCAAGTCGACCACAGCCGGGGCCCAGCCGACAGTATGCCGGTCCATCGCCGGGCCCAAGTCGACCACAGCCGGGACCCAGCCGACAGTATGCCGGTCCATCGCCCGGGTCAAGCCACCACTTCAACTGCCCATCGCCGGGACCCAGCCGGCACTTCAACAACCCACCGCCGGGGCCCAGCCGACAGTATGCCGGTCCATCGCCGGGGCCCAGCCACCAGTCCGCCGACCCATCGCCCGGCTCCAGCCGCCCATCGGCCGGGCCAAGTCGGCAGTATGCCGGTGCAGGGGCAGCCTTATGCAGTCATGATCATGCAGCAACGATGGGTGAGTCAGCAGTATCGCGCTTAGTCCTTGAAGACAGGCTTAGTGCATTTAAAAACAGAATTTATTCCGGAACAATTTCAAATTCTCAAAATTTTATTGATCCAATGAATTTCATTGATGCTTGCTTTAAACTCGTTGCCGGTAAAGTTCGCGAAATTGTGGATAATCGGTCCTCCCCATCTGTAAAGGTGCAGGTTGGACTGATTAACACATATAAAATACAGAAGGAAATGATTTTGGAAACCGCCCGTATGTGCTTTTTAACTAAAATGCGCGAAGTCACAACCAGCACTTGCCTGTCGGATTGGTATGAAAAATATGTGAAGTCGGAGCTCAGAGTAAAATTGTGTGAATTTCAAGAAAGGACAAGTGGCAAAACTCTCGATAGAATAGAATCCCTCGACATTAGCATTTCTAATTTTCAACCTTTCTATCGTGGGTCTTCCTATGTTGCTCTGCCACTTGATATCTGTAGAAAGAAGGCCGTCATCAATGTTGAAAACAAGAATGACGAGTTGTGCTTTCTATGGACAATTCTTGCATATCACGTAAAGGCGCTAAACAAAAAACCTACAAGGGTTAGCATGTCCGCCACACCTTTGTCGCGTGTTCGTAATCTTCATCAGAAATGTGTGACTCCGACAACGAACTGTAGAATTTTGATTTTGGAGGAAGCGTGGCCTCGGTGAGCTTATCCCACGAATCCATGTATTCGTAAGGGAAGACACCTTTCCGTTTAACTAATTGGAACTTCTCGGGGTCGGTGAAATGAGCACTAGTAATGTCCATGTCGTCGTCCTCAAGGGTTCCAACCAGTTTGTCTAATGGGAGCTGCATGAACCGGTATGAGTCCAGAAACCTTAACGTGATTGAAGTGTATTCAATCTTTTTCGAAAAAGAAATATAACGTTCTGTGTTGATGGGAAGCACGTCCATTCCTTCGGAATCGAGTTTTGATAATGCCATTACAATGAAATGAGCGTCATACCCGGAAAGATTGTGAAAGAAAATGGGTATGTACTTTTTAGTCTTATACTGCAAATTGCAATCATTATGTGCAGCCCCCCTAAATTCACCTGTGATATGACAATGATCGCGGACCTTGACAGTCCCCGGTTCAATGTCTTTCTCGCAAATGTGGCATACCGTAGCATCAGCAAACTTTGCTTCTTGCTCGTTTGTCATTACAAGAGGAATGCACCTCTTGTAAATTTTATCAACTTTCTTGGCAAGTTTGACGAGTTCATCAACAAGCCATTTTTCAGGATTTTTTCCCCTGAAGGAGTTGAAACGCGACAGGCTAGGAACGCGTGGACAAACGACCTGGTATGCGGCAGCGAAAGGAAGATGTTTCTGGACCAAAGTAGTGTGAGAGGCGTTGGGTGGGGGGCTGCAAGAATCATAAGGTAGCAATAAACTTTCAAAGTCCGCGTAAACGACGACGGGTACACGCTGTTGGTGCACAAAATCCATAAACTTTAAAGTTTTATCGTCGTCGCCGGGTAAATCCACTCTTACAGGATCAACCCTTGCACAGTCAATCTCGTGGCGGTCCAGGAGATCTTTGCGTCCAAAATGTTGCAGACATCTATCACAAATAAAAATAGCATGCTCATGCAAACTTAAAGAAGAACTGACTAACGCTGACAAGTCGTGAATCCAACAGTAATGGAATTTTTTCCCACTGCCGTCGGTAATCAACAACATGTTTATGTGGTGAACGCGTTTGTCTGCAGTGTGATGGAGGGCCCCGGAAACTACATGTTTACCTTTAACTTCATCCAGACCGAAAACATTTACAGAATAGTCTGGATTTTGCCTCTCAAATTTAGAAATGTCAGAGAGTTTTACCGGAAACTCAATACCTGAAAAATCGAGGGGATAGAGTGAACGCACTTTCTTATATATGCTAACCCTTGTAGGTTTTTTGTTTAGCGCCTTTACGTGATATGCAAGAATTGTCCATAGAAAGCACAACTCGTCATTCTTGTTTTCAACATTGATGACGGCCTTCTTTCTACAGATATCAAGTGGCAGAGCAACATAGGAAGACCCACGATAGAAAGGTTGAAAATTAGAAATGCTAATGTCGAGGGATTCTATTCTATCGAGAGTTTTGCCACTTGTCCTTTCTTGAAATTCACACAATTTTACTCTGAGCTCCGACTTCACATATTTTTCATACCAATCCGACAGGCAAGTGCTGGTTGTGACTTCGCGCATTTTAGTTAAAAAGCACATACGGGCGGTTTCCAAAATCATTTCCTTCTGTATTTTATATGTGTTAATCAGTCCAACCTGCACCTTTACAGATGGGGAGGACCGATTATCCACAATTTCGCGAACTTTACCGGCAACGAGTTTAAAGCAAGCATCAATGAAATTCATTGGATCAATAAAATTTTGAGAATTTGAAATTGTTCCGGAATAAATTCTGTTTTTAAATGCACTAAGCCTGTCTTCAAGGACTAAGCGCGATACTGCTGACTCACCCATCGTTGCTGCATGATCATGACTGCATAAGGCTGCCCCTGCACCGGCATACTGCCGACTTGGCCCGGCCGATGGGCGGCTGGAGCCGGGCGATGGGTCGGCGGACTGGCGGCTGGGCCCCGGCGATGGACCGGCATACTGTCGGCTGGGCCCCGGCGGTGGGTTGTTGAAGTGCCGGCTGGGTCCCGGCGATGGGCAGTTGAAGTGGTGGCTTGACCCGGGCGATGGACCGGCATACTGTCGGCTGGGTCCCGGCTGTGGTCGACTTGGGCCCGGCGATGGACCGGCATACTGTCGGCTGGGTCCCCAGCTGTGGTCGACTTGGGCCCGGCGATGGACCGGCATACTGTCGGCTGGGCCCCGGCTGTGGTCGACTTGGGCCCGGCGATGGACCGGCATACTGTCGGCTGGGCCCCGGCTGTGGTCGACTTGGGCCCGGCGATGGGCGGCTGGGCAGGCGAGGTGCTGCTGCTGTGGCGGGCGGTCGGCTAAGTCCTGACGTCTCCCATGGTCGCCATATTGGTGGCGGAACTGCCTCGTTGTCCTGGTGTCCGACCGCCCCCTCTGAAACATAAAAAGAAGAAAAATGTTTTAGTATCATGAAAAACATAATTTTGTAAGCATAAAATAATATAGGTAAATTACTGATGTACTGGACTTACCGATATTCCAGTGTGCTGGTGGTTGTGGAAGAACCCATTGTGGTGGCGGAGTTGGCGGCATGCTATGTGGTGGTGACATGCTCTGCGGCACATCCACGTCAATATTTGGGAGCATGCTCCATTGTGAGGAATCACAAGCTCTTTTTGGGCTACTTATTTCTTGAGAATTTCCCTTACGCTTCTCTGGGCGTGATGCTTCATCTGAAAAAGAAAAAAAATGTATTAGCAATAGTTATAAAGACATGGAAAAAAAAAATCTATAGATAAATACGTACTGAAATAAAAAAGGTCGCTGAATGAAATATCCAAATCACCTGCGAACAAATAAATTAATAATATAGACTACTGCTGCAGCACTATACATTTTCATAAATATAGTTACGTTAAAAAAATATTATCATTACCGAAATCATCCTCAGCGAGAATTTCATCAATGTCTGAAGCAGAAAAAAAAAAAGCTCATCAGTATATGTGAAAGAATTTAAAACAGCCAGAAAACAAGTTAAATAACAATAATTTACTTACCAATATCGCTGAATAAGCTATGATCCTCAGAAGACATTGCGATGATTGAAGTTTTCAGCTCGACGACTCAGAGAAGACTGGATGGCAGAAGGGGGGTCTCAGCCCTATTTATACACGCGTCTGGAGCCATGGAGAATTGGTGTGGGAAGACTGCGCCCCACGATGATGAATGTGGTGGCGCAGCTGTGCACATTCAATTACGAACCCGCATCCTGCAGCTGCGTGGGGAGCGATAATTGATGGCTTCCGGGTGTGGCGCATTCAATTACGGACCCGCATCATGCAGCTGCGTGGGGAGCGATAATTCGGGTGTGGCGCATTCAATTACGGACCCGCATCCTGCAGCTGCGTGGGGAGCGATAATTGATGGCTTCCGGAGGGGAGCGATAATTGATGGCTTCCGGGGTGTGGCGCAGCTGTGCACATTCAATTACGAACCCGCATTCAATTAAACTCCCCTAGTTCCTCGGCTCCCCTCCGCTCCAAACTGTCTGCAAAGACAGGTCCATAAGCAATACATGGGGAAAAAACTGTCCGCTGACCGCTGTACATAAGGAAATAATAAGATCAATCTGAGGTTACAGATGTGAGACCCCCTCCCCGCAATTCAATTAGCATTAATTAAAATCAATTAAGGCTCCCCGCCATGGGGGAAAAAGTGGGCTCACTCCATCCTCCATAAGAATACATGGGGAAAAAACTGTCCGCTGACCGCTGTACATAAGGAAATAATAAGATCAATCTGAGGTTACAGATGTGAGACCCCCTCCCCGCAATTCAATTAAAATCAATTAAGGCTCCCCGCAATTCAATTAAAATCAATTAGCGTTAATTAAAATCAATTAAAATCAATTAAAATCAATTAACATTAATTAAAATCAATTAAGGACCCCACGCAATTCAATTAAAATCAATTAGCGTTAATTAAAAACTGTCCGCTGACCGGCCCTCTCTCCCTACTGGGGACTACAGTTTAATGTGGAATCAGAACCACTGAAAGTTCAGGCGCAGCTCATATAATCAAATACAACTCCTAAAGTATCCTGCTCACTACGGGATTAGAACTAGCGACTGGAGACAGAAACTCTGAGACGGAAGTGACTGAACCGCTGAGCTACCATACCGTCTTGATTTGAGGTATGTATGTACTAAGTACATACTATGAAAATCATATGAAAATTGTGGATTTGTTTTAACAACGTTGACAGAAATTAAAGTGAAGGGGTAAAGGAGGAGAGGGTTTAGGTTTTTTTAAAATCAAATGTAAACATTGTTTTTCTATTTGTTATAAAGTATATGTATGCAAAGTTTCATCAAAATCGGATAAAAACTGTGTTTTTGTATGAAGCATACTGGC
Organism: Vandiemenella viatica; assembly: GCA_031002005.1. Classification (NCBI taxonomy): domain Eukaryota; kingdom Metazoa; phylum Arthropoda; class Insecta; order Orthoptera; family Morabidae; genus Vandiemenella; species Vandiemenella viatica. Next base: position 16,422 of record JARYHS010000746.1, read on the forward strand.
TAACTACTGCAGTATGTTGGTGTAAGATTTTACCAATCCAAAAATCGTCCAACGCG
>JARYHS010000748.1:0-16001 GCA_031002005.1 Vandiemenella viatica
GCAACAAAATCATATATCCCTTAACCACCTTAATATTTATAAAATCGATGTGTGAGTAGAGACTTTCCCGGCGTATTGATGCACTAAAATCTTCTCAGGTGTCCATCCGGATGGTGTTGTGTAAACACGACGTTTCGACAACTGGCTGTGCTGTCTTCATCAGGTATCTTGTAACTGTCGCAAGCTGACTGTTACCGCCTCGACTGAGGCCACTGGGGAACACAGTGGCGCGTCCACAAAGCATCGACAATGGTTGCAGGAGGACCAGAACGAACAAATTACCGACCTACCATATACCAGAGGTGTTGGATGGGTGTCTGGCAAACGTGCGACCCGGGAAGCAGTCGTACCCGACCTCTTCTAAGAAGATTTGCACATTACTCGCCCCATGAGCTCGGATATTGTCTTGTCGAAATATGGCATGTAAGGAGGGCCAATGCCTCGGACTGTAAAACCTCTCAGTTGTAGCGGTTGCTGTACAGATTGCCCTCAGTATGTAGTATGCGAGATCGCATGTTACAGCCAAAGCATAACACTTTGCGTCTGGTCGATATACCGCTCAATAGTGCAGTCTGCTCGAATGCGTCCACAACGGAGGTGTGTAAAATGTAGACTGCCATTACTGTAGGACGGGCAGAAGCGAGATTGCATTATGCCAATCAGGACGCCAACGACGGCGTTCTCAGGCCAATTGCAATCTAAGGTGTTGGTGATTTTTAATCAGTGGAAGCCGACGCAATGGTTTGCTCGCCTCCAATCCTACCCTCAACAGACTACTACAGCGCTCCAATGTCGAACCAACACTGTGGACGAAGCTGTCCTGTCGGTTACGGACATGCAGACAAGACGGTGGTCATCGTGCGCTGTGATCACTTTGCGTGGTCCAGTACCCACTCGTCGCTGTGTACGATCATCTACTATCCATTGGTTCCCCACACGAATCACTGTCATAGCAGCCTACCCTGTACGAGCCGCATTGTTACGGTAGGACAAAACCCGTTTGCAAGAGACAATCATTCTGCCATGTTCGAAATAACTCACATGATTATATTCAGCCCTTTGACGTCAACGAGTCATACCGGCATTTCCCTGCACGTTTCCACTTCTGTTGACGGCTCTGCGTCGACTGAGCGTGACGTAATAATGACCTGCCGGTCCACAAAAAAGGGCGCTGCTGGGCCTACGTGCATGCCATCTCTCTGCAATCTTAATCAGTAATCATGGTTCCACTTTTTACACAGCTCCTAGCTCACACAGATGGACGCTGCAAACAAAGGTAACGGTACTGTTCTGCCGTGTTCCTGTATGTGACCTTGGAGCGGGTAGCCCCCAGTGTAAGAACAAAGCAGGACCGCTATTCTAACACGGTGGTGGAGTACAGTAGATTGTTGGCTGTGTGGTGGGTGCGTGGGCAGCCTGCAGCAGGTTAACATGACGTGCTGCGACTAACGCCGGTTTGGTCTGTGGTGGTTATTGTGTTCCATTTCGTCATCCGAGTGCACGCGGGTCTCCGACTGCCAGGAAATGATGGAACCATCACCTCGGACGGCTGCGGGCAGCAGACTCGGCGCCTCCCGTTAAATCGTAACTCCACAGATACGTTGATCACCGCAAATCGTTATCATATCGATCAACCCAGTGTCGCCCTAAAGAATCTCATCGCCCCGTTGATCTTATTGAACTGATATATAGAAACCCTGAGAAATGGTGTAAAATGAACCCATTATTGAATTTCGAGATGTTTGTTTGATTGTGTCATATTATAGTTAATTACATTTGATGATGAATAGCTTTGTAATAAATGTATTCAAGTCAAACGTAGATACATCGGTGTTGTCAATATGTGAAACAACATCGCGATTCCCCATACCAGCAATTTCAATCATTAATAATATTTTATTGGTAATTTCTGCAAACAAAAAAGTAATTTAATTCTTACCATGAGGAAGTACAAGGTGTACACCTCAATAACCTCTCCTTCTGGATGTTACAATTTTCACAAACAGTGTTGTATTATTATTTGTGAATGGAGCCTATCGGATCATGCAAAGACTTGATTCTCCTCACGGCTTGTAATTAAGAATTTGTTCAGTGTTTCCACTGGGTAGTTAGAACCAGGGATTGTTAGTTCCTTGACGGATCCGGGGAACATCTGTCTGCGATTCGTGTAATAAATGTTTTCTGTGGAATGTGAGTAGTAAGGATACGGCGGTTTCGCGCCCTATAATTAGGTCACGCGCCCCGCCCCCTCTGCGGCCGCTTCCCCTATAATTAGGCACCTGGCCGACTGTGCGGCCTGTAATTATCTACCTGGCTGCCGGCGCCGCTTACCGTCAAGGTCACCCGCCCCGCCCCCCTGCAGGTGTGCAGGCCGCTTCCCCTATAATTAGGCACCTGGCCGACTGTGCCGAATTATCTACCTGGCTCTTTGTAGGTCACGCGCCCCGCCCCCCTGCGGCCGCTTCCCCTATAATTAGGCACCTGGCCGACTGTGCGGCCTGTAATTATCTACCTGGCTGCCGGCGCCGCTTACCGTCAAGGTCACGCGCCACGCCCCCTGCAGGTGTGCAGGTCGCTTCCCCTCCTATATCCAGAACACCCATGCCGGTTTGGTATTAAATAGGTCACGCACCCCGCCCCCTGCAGACATGACGGCGCCACCGGCCTGTCATTATCTTTGTAGGTCACGCGCCCCGCCCCTGCAGCCACGCCAGCGCCTCTCACCGTAATTATCTCGACGGCGCCGAGGCAGGACACGCGTACGCACACACGTCGTACCCTCCAAGTCGAAAATGGAGTTACGTGGTTTATGGACGCACCCTTAGCATAACAAATTTTCAGCTCCCCCTCTACTTGCCACGCATTCGGGAGGACGTGAGTTCGTATTCCCCGTCCTACCATCGAATTATTATTATTATTATTATTAAATACAATGAGAGACGAAGAAGGGGGAGAGAGAAACTTGGTGCTGGCCCATTCAGTCTTACTCTTCCGAACATGCGATCTTAAAATACTAATTATTCGCTAATTCATCGTAACTACTGAGATAATTAGCATTTTTTCGTAAAGTGCGGTCAACGGTACAAAATCCCCGTCGGTTTAATAAAGCGGGAAGGAATTCTGCATGTTGAAGAAGGGAAATGGCGAAACCTGGTGTCGGCCCATTCAGGCCTAATCTTCCGAAAGATACCAAAAGGTTTAACGTCCCCCTTCAAAGGTAGTTTACTAGAATTCGGTGAGTTTTGTTTTGCGCGAGAAGGAATTCGGCCATAGCCTTTTGAAGGAAGCATCATGGCATTCACCTGGAGTGATTTCAGGAAACCATGGAAAACCCAAATCTGGATGCACGGACGGGGATTCGAACCCGCGTCCCCCGAATGCGCTGCCAGAACGTTAACCGTTCACCTACATTATGGGTGGTTGTCTCGCCATAGACATTAGCTAAATGTTCAGCTGACTAAATTTGCATTTTCTCTTCTGAAGAGCTGGACTTAATAAATTTTATATTTGGAAAACTAAATTTTCCGTTCGTCGGAGTGTCAAGAATGTTTGCACTTGACTTTTATAATGCCACGTTTAGTTGTTGTCGTATCCATGTTTATACACAGAATCTTTGACATTTTTATTTCCTTGGTCAGTTGTTGAAGGGACTAATAAAATTCGCAGATTTTTACTATTTACATAATATTTAAGCAAAAGAGAGTTAATTCGCTATATACCTGAATTATTTTTACATTAAACTGAAGCTACATCAACTAGAAGAATGCAATATGGAGCAAATTTACAGCAGCATCCTTCAGAATTCAGGGCCCCGAACTTCATCATCGTCCAGTAGCGTTGCAATATCGGGAGAAACATGAGGCTTAAGGTTGCAAGCGCACAGATGATTAAAACTAACTTCTAGAAAGCTAATGGAGTGACATTTCTTGAATTCACGCAGCACTAGACTTCTGGGATTTGAAATGTGGTGCTACAGAAGAATGCTGAAAATTAAGTGGACAGACAATGTAAGAAATGAATTAGCTTTGCAAATGATGGGTGAGGAAAGAAGTTTGTGGAAGAAGCTTACAGAAGGAAGCGACAGGCTTGTAGGTCATATTTTGAGACATGCTGGAATAGTTAATTTGCTGGTGGAGGGAACAGTCGAAGGTAAGAACTGTAGAGGAAGAAAGGGATTAGAATATATGAAGCAGATAATTGAGGACGTGGGTTGTAGGGATATGTAGAGATGAAGAGGTTAACACTAGATAGGAAGGGATGGAGGATTACATCAAACCAGTCGAAAGACTAATAACAGCAGAAAAAAATTTTTATTCTGATCATTAACTGAAGCTGGTTATCGCTTGTCTCAAAATGATTGATCTTAATATTTCGTTGAACGCGATATGTGGAGAAACTTAGCTATATGAATTGTTTCCGAATTTACATCGTGAGACAACAGAATACACATATCACAGTGTTTTATTAGTGAGCTATGCTTCTAGTAGAACAATGTTATCTAGTAAAAGAAACAATAAGCCTCAAAAAAAAGAAGAAAAACCACTAAAATAGATCTAGTTTGAAGTATAAACAAACCTGGTTTTGAGTTTAGACCAATCAGCTCTCTTTCGATGATAAACGGTTTCAACAAGTCCAAGTCAGTTTTGTTGGAACAAAACCTTAAAATTCTACTTCGGTTATGATCGTTCGACAATTTAATAGTTTTACTTGAAATTTATACCAAGCGTCTTGCATTTATACACCTTCAAATTCTACATTATCACTGAAATTTCATTTACTGTCTATTAAGAAGGCATCTGCATTGATAGAGGAAGGTTATAATGACACAGTTTTGCAGTTATAACCGGTAGGGTTAGAAGATATTAGAGTATAAACCGATTAATGGTATGTTTTCGAAGAACAAAGCTGAAGTATAGTTTCAGAGCAATAAAATCTCATGTCGTGATGTGATTCAAAGCGAAAACATTACTATTCCATCTTATTCTTCCAACTACCATTCAGTGTTAAAAAAATGCTGTCTTGCCAATATAGTTACTAAGGTTGATTCTTTCTTACAAACTACAAAAGACGCAAATACGTACTACACACCAGTGGATAGAGGAAGGTTTAAAGTTTGTAATTCCTACCTGTTAGTTCCATCGTCTACCGCTAACAGCGCTGCTGTCTGTTACGGTGGATATGGGCCACGGTAGAAGTCGTTTTGTGCGCTTACGTTATGCAAAAAAGTAAATCCATTATTGATGTGTAGCGTGCATTCCGTCGTAAGTTCAATGAAGTGTCTCATCGGTCATAAACAGATTTACGATTGGAATAACGAATTCGTAGAAGATCGGTGGCGTCGTCCTCGAATGTCAAATGAAAATGTTTAGCTTATCCAAAGTGCTTTCGAAGAGATTTCTCAGAAACCCAACAAATGCTGAATGTTTAAAGTAAAACGTTGAAACTTCCTCTTTCCAGTAATGTGTGACATGTATTTGTATAGTTCATAGTTTGCAAGAAATAAACATTCAAAATCTGCTCCTGTCTAGAACTTTATTGGGACTGAACTATAGTATCGGCGGTGGAAGCGGCAACGGGGAACTACATTGGGAGCCATGGAGCGGAGTTCGCCGCCCAATAGGAAATTGGTGTACGAAATGACGACTTGCAGACTTACAATATAAAAAAATTCAGGTGACCGGAAGGTTTCGGCTTCCATAAATATTAAAAACCCCGACTGTGCAAGGGTAGCGCACATGCTTTGCGTTGCAAGGGTCACCGGTTTGAGACTAGCCTGGGGCCTGAATGGTTTGATCAATTGTTTGACAGCGAAAAGTGTCGGACGACACATAGTTTTCTTTTTAATATTACATCAACAGTCTCGAATTTAAGAAAATTGTCGAAATCATGTGGATCTGAAACAAGCATAGAGGTTGGCGGTCCACATAGCTAACTCTGGGTGTGACAATGCAGCATGGAGTAAACTGGTGGCAAAAAAATATTCTTGGCTTAAGAAGGTTTTAAAATAGACTACAAGCCACATTTTAAAAGGAATATTGCAACTGTAAGTAGGAATGTAAACCGTTTTACTGCGTAAATCTCGGAGTCTAACTGTCATGCCTGCAAAACTTTTCTGACTTGGAGTTTAACTTTTTTCATGAAACTCTAAATTTTATGAAACAGGCGATATGCCTCAGTACTTAGGTTCTTGATTTGTAGCGCTGAGATACCAGCACTAAACACTGGCGGCAGATAATGGAGTTACCGAAGTTCTAATAACTGATCTTCAAATCCTTAGCCAGGAGCGTAGCAAGTTTAAGGTCCCATATCTGATCTTCACTCTTTAAGTAGCTGGCAGTCAAACGCGTGAAAAATTACATCACCTTACACTGATTTCAAAATGCCTACAGTCGCAATACAGAAATTCACCGAAGATAGCATCCACTAAGTTCTAGATCATGTTAGATCATTCATGAAATTTTTCGTCAGTGCCAGTATACGAGTCTGTTTCGTAGACTAAATGGATCTCGTGTACAACCTCCAAAGGGCACATGTGAATAGTTCTTATCCCGACACATGCGAAAAATGCGGTACAGACCAAAGTTAGTTGGAAAAATGGAAGAATGCATACTTTCTGCAGAAACAGCGGTAACAGATGCATAGCATATTGTCGTATCTAAAAGTTGTCACGAACTGCACCACTCAAGAACAAGCTATGAAAGGTGCCAAGCACAAACTTCGAAAGTATATACCTTTTAGGACTTACAGAATATTGACAACTTATACATGCACACACCAGTGTCAAGGATCATGAAAATATGCTCGGCCTCACAAATATTGACAGATGTTTCGGAATTTCTTGAGTTAACAGTCTGATCCTCATTCTGTTTCTATTTACCGCATACTTTGACAAGGCGTGTTGTGGGCATTCGCCTGGAGTGATTTCAGGAAACTATGGAAAAAATAACTTAAATCTGGATGGTCGCTTCCCGAATGCGATGCCAGAGTGCTATCGCTCGCCCAACAGTCATCGCCAATCCTCTTATGCACCCCACCTCATAAAATCCCGAAATGTTATGAAAACCGCAAAACATAGTGAATACAGGTAAAAATCGCCAAAATTATGTAATATTCGCTCTACGAAAGAAGTTATAGATTGATATGGTTAGAAGATGACTGAGGATGTATCAGTTTCATTAAGAATTCACCATTCCTCAGTTTAGATGTCCTAAATTACTTTATATGGACACAGTTAGCTTGGCAGGTAGAGTTCCATAGTGAAAAGGTTGTCGGTGTTATGAAGGACGATGCGAGTTGCACCCTGATTGTGGAGTTTGCTGGGTTACGGGGCAAAAAGTGTGCATTCTGGCTCGAGACCGACCGAACCTGTAACATTTTATTTTTTTATTTTTGCTGGATACCAGTTAACCAGTGGAGATTACATTTTGTGCTTAGGTACATCTCTTGTGGTATAAACTCGTAACCTTTCTCCGGAGCAGGGCCTTCGTGGGTGAATCCTCAAAAATTAGACCATACTTTAGGTATGTTTTCAACCAGAGTGAGAAACATCCACTTCATTCATAAATGGTTACAACAGCTATCCATTCACCCACATGCATAGAAAACCCTAATCCATATGCCTAGATCAGGATTCAAACCGGTATCCTCCTGAATGAGAGGCCAACACTCTCGGTGAAATTATAGGTGACAAAATTATAAGTGTTTGATTTAAAAGTGACATGTTTACAGCGTCAGCTAATCGTCTCCACAATTTGAGTAGCTATATGGTGCAAATTGAAATCGACGTTTCACGAAATACGTCTTATACCCGTTGCGTTTTACAAAATAGTCTTCATTTATAATGACAGCCTATATACCTCGTGTTGCTAAGTTTCGCTTCACGCACGTTTAAACTAGCATTAGAGGCCATATTGGTGAACTATGGGACAAGCGGTCTTCCACAAACAAGATTTCACAGGATTACACCCACCACCACTCGCCCCGAAAAAGTCCTTTATCAAGTTATTTTTCATGAGTCCTTCATCACTTACTAGTCTTAAGACCCCAATCGTAATAGACACCAACACTCGATAAGACATAAATTTTTCCGGATATAAGTACTAAGTATGTGCCACTCTCCATGAAACCCATACAGTAATTGAGGTTATTGTAAATAATTTAGGTTAGGCGGGCCAGCATGTTACGTGTTAGCTTAGGTTAACGCGCTCGCGCGTTAACCTAAGCTAACACGTAACATGCTGAGCCTGCCTAACCATAAATTATCTACAATAACCTCAATTACTGTGTTAGCTTAGGTTAACGCGCCCGCGCGTTAACCTAAGCTAACACAATGTAACATGCTGGCCTGCCTAACCTAAATTATCTACAATAACCTCAATTACTGTATGGGTTTCTTGGTTCTTAGCCCAAAACTGGGGTTAACCTCAATTAGTGCAAGGGTGTCATGGTTTCATAACCCAAAACTGGGGTTAACCTCTAGTTCATCGCACCCTCCTTACCGTTATTTCCTATCAAACGCGCTCTGAATTTATGAAAAAATAAGGGTTAACCTGAGCTTGCACTAACTTATCGCACGTCATTCCTTCGTAAGGCAGGCCCAGGATGTTATGTCTTAGCTTACGTGTTAACTTCTAGTGCATCCCACCCTCATTATACAAAGTTATCGCGTCACATGCACTCCCAATTTATGAAAAAAATAGGAATTAACCTGAACTTACGCTAACTTATCCCACCTTCATGATAGTGGTTTTTGTAATGACTTGTGTGGCTGATACGTTATGTCAGCACCTTTGATCGAATTCATTGAGTTCTGTGATGCACACATATTTTGCTTTCATCCTTTGCTCACCCTATCATGATTGGAAGATTGTATGCGTTGTGAATACTCATCACATAGTTTTCCTAACCTTTGGCCCTTTGATCGATAACATCTGTAGTTTTCATCGTTTGCACTCCCCTGACGGTAATGTGATGTGTGTGGTGGAGGTAGCCGTGCAGGTTTCTCTGAGAACTGTTGCTACAGCCGAAACATACATTTTTTGTACATATATGACACTTTTCTGTAGCCAGTTGTAGTAATGAAAAACAATTCATATAGTTGTGCACTGCACTCTGTGGTGCACGCAGGTGTAATTGTCATGTCAACCAACGACATCTTGTTTTGGAAGGAAATTACGTAATTTTGGCAATATTTTATGTATTTTAATCATTTTTACCGATTTTTATGAAATTTAAGATAAGTTATAGGATTTTCATTCTTCTTACTGAAACTGTATATTTTTCACGAAATTATGCTTCTCTCTTGCTCCCTGTAATGCTCGATACTTTGTTCTATTTCTCTGACTGGTCAGTTTTGATTTTTTTTTTAATCTATTTTGCACATTTTCACACTTTTAATAATATTCATGGAGAGTGGCACATACTTAGTACTTATATCCGGAAAAAATTTATGTCTTATCGAGTGTTGGTGTCTATTACGATTGGGTCTTAAGACTAGTAAGTGATGAAGGACTCATGAAAAATAACTTGATAAAGGACTTTTTCGGGGCGAGTGGTGGTGGGTGTAATCCTGTGAAATCTTGTTTGTGGAAGACTGCTTGTCCCATAGTTCACCAATATGGCCTCTAATGCTAGTTTAAACGTGCGTGAAGCGAAACTTAGCAACACGAGGTATATAGGCTGTCATTATAAATGAAGACTATTTTGTAAAACGCAACGGGTATAAGACGTATTTCGTGAACGTCGATTTCAATTTGCACCATATAGCTACTCAAATTGTGGAGACGATTAGCTGACGCTGTAAACATGTCACTTTTAAATCAAACACTTATAATTTTGTCACCTATAATTTCACCGAGAGTGTTGGCCTCTCATTCAGGAGGATACCGGTTTGAATCCTGATCTAGGCATATGGATTAGGGTTTTCTATGCATGTGGGTGAATGGATAGCTGTTGTAACCATTTATGAATGAAGTGGATGTTTCTCACTCTGGTTGAAAACATACCTAAAGTATGGTCTAATTTTTGAGGATTCACCCACGAAGGCCCTGCTCCGGAGAAAGGTTACGAGTTTATACCACAAGAGATGTACCTAAGCACAAAATGTAACATCTCCACTGGTTAACTGGTATCCAGCAAAAGATAAAATGTTACAGGTTCGGTCGGTCTCGAGCCAGAATGCACACTTTTTGCCCCGTAACCCAGCAAACTCCACAATCAGGGTGCAACTCGCATCGTCCTTCATAACACCGACAACCTTTTCACTATGGAACTCTACCTGCCAAGCTAACTGTGTCCATATAAAGTAATTTAGGACATCTAAACTGAGGAATGGTGAATTCTTAATGAAACTGATACATCCTCAGTCATCTTCTAACCATATCAATCTATAACTTCTTTCGTAGAGCGCATATTACATAATTTTGGCGATTTTTACCTGTATTCACTATGTTTTGCGGTTTCATAACATTTCGGGATTTTATGAGGTGGGGTGCATAAGAGGAATTGACGATGACTGTTGGGCGAGCGATAGCACTCTGGCATCGCATTCGGGAAGCGACCATCCAGATTTAAGTTATTTTTTCCATAGTTTCCTGAAATCACTCCGGGCGAATGCCCACAACACGCCTTGTCAAAGTATGCGGTAAATAGAAACAGAATGAGGATCAGACTGTTAACTCAAGAAATTCCGAAACATCTGTCAATATTTGTGAGGCCGAGCATATTTTCATGATCCTTGACACTGGTGTGTGCATGTATAAGTTGTCAATATTCTGTAAGTCCTAAAAGGTATATACTTTCGAAGTTTGTGCTTGGCACCTTTCCTAGCTTGTTCTTGAGTGGTGCAGTTCGTGACAACTTTTAGATACGACAATATGCTATGCATCTGTTACCGCTGTTTCTGCAGAAAGTATGCATTCTTCCATTTTTCCAACTAATCTTTGGTCTGTACCGCATTTTTCGCATGTGTCGGGATAAGAACTATTCACATGTGCCCTTTGGAGGTTGTACACGAGATCCATTTAGTCTACGAAACAGACTCGTATACTGGCACTGACGAAAAATTTCATGAATGATCTAACATGATCTAGAACTTAGTGGATGCTATCTTCGGTGAATTTCTGTATTGCGACTGTAGGCATTTTGAAATCAGTGTAAGGTGATGTAATTTTTTCACGCGTTTGACTGCCAGATACTTAAAGAGTGAAGATCAGATATGGGACCTTAAACTTGCTACGCTCTTGGCTAAGGATTTGAAGATCAGTTATTAGAACTTCGGTAACTCCATTATCTGCCGCCAGTGTTTAGTGCTGGTATCTCAGCGCTAGAAATCAAGAACCTAAGTACTGAGGCATATCGCCTGTTTCATAAAATTTAGAGTTTCATGAAAAAAGATAAGCTCCAAGTCAGAAAAGTTTTGCAGGCATGACGGTTAGACTCCGAGATTTACGCAGTAAAACGGTTTACATTCCTACTTACAGTTGCAATATTCCCTTTAAAATGTGGCTTGTAGTCTATTTTAAAACCTTCTTAAGCCAAGAATATTTTTTGCCACCAGTTTACTCCATGCTGCATTGTCACACCCAGAGTTAGCTATGTGGACCGCCAACCTCTATGCTTGTTTCAGATCCACATGATTTCGACAATTTTCTTAAATTCGAGACTGTTGATGTAATATTAAAAAGAAAACTATGTGTCGTCCGACACTTTTCGCTGTCAAACAATTGATCAAACCATTTCAGGTCCCAGGCTAGTCTCAAACCGGTGACCCTTGCAACGCAAAGCATGTGCGCTACCCTTGCACAGTCGGGGTTTTTAATATTTATGGAAGCCGAAACCTTCCGGTCACCTGAATTTTTTATATTGTAAGTCTGCAAGTCGTCATTTCGTACACCAATTTCCTATTGGGCGGCGAACTCCGCTCCATGGCTCCCAATGTAGTTCCCCGTTGCCGCTTCCACCGCCGATACTATAGTTCAGTCCCAACAAAGTTCTAGACAGGAGCAGATTTTGAATGTTTATTTCTTGCAAACTATGAAATATACAAATACATGTCACACATTACTGGAAAGAGGAAGTTTCAACGTTTTACTTTAAACATTCAACATTTGTTGGGTTTCTGAGAAATCTCTTCGAAAGCACTTTGGATAAGCTAAACATTTTCATTTGACATTCGAGGGCGACCAGTGGTTTTCCCTTTGCTTGTGCACCGATCTTCTACGAATTCGTTATTCCAATCGTAAATCTGTTTATGACGATGAGACACTTCATTGAACTTACGACGGAATGCACGCTACACATCAATAATGGGTTTACTTTTTGCATAACGTAGCGCACAAAACGACTTCTACCGTGGCCATATCCACGTAACAGACAGCAGCGCTGTTAGCGGTAGCCGATGGAACTAACAGGTAGGAATTACAAACTTTAAACCTTCCTCTATCCACTGGTGTGTAGTACGTATTTGCGTCTTTTGTAGTTTGTAAGAAAGAATCAACCTTAGTAACTATATTGGCAAGACAGCATTTTTAACACACTGAATGGTAGTTGGAAGAATAAGATGGAATAGTAATGTTTTCGCTTTGAATCCCATCACGGCAAGAGATTTTATTTGCTCTGAAACTATACTTCAGCTTTGTTCTTCGAAAACATACCATTAATCGGTTTATACTCTAATATCTTCTAACCCTACCGGTTATAACTGCAAAACTGTGTCATTATAACCTTCCTCTATCAATGCAGATGCCTTCTTAATAGCCAGTAAATGAAATTTCAGTGATAATGTAGAATTTGAAGGCGTATAAATGCAAGACGCTTGGTATAAATTTCAAGTAAAACTATTAAATTGTCGAACGATCATAACCGAAGTAGAATTTTAAGGTTTTGTTTCCAACATCTCTACATATCCCCTACAACCCACGTCCTCAATTACCTGCTTCATATATTCTAATCCCTTTCTTCCTCTACAGTTCTTACCTTCGACTGTTCCCTCCACCAGCAAATTAACTATTCCAGCATGTCTCAAAATATGACCTACAAGCCTGTCTCTTCCTTCTGTAAGCTTCTTCCACAAACTTCTTACTTTGGCTGTCCACTTAATTTTCAGCATTCTTCTGTAGCACCACATTTCAAATCCCAGAACTCTAGTGCTGCGTGAATTCAAGAAATGTCACTCCATTAGCTTTCTAGAAGTTAGTTTTAATCATCTGTGCGCTTGCAACCTTAAGCCTCATGTTTCTCCCGATATTGCAACGCTACTGGACGATGATGAAGTTCGGGGCCCTGAATTCTGAAGGATGCTGCTGTAAATTTGCTCCATATTGCATTCTTCTAGTTGATGTAGCTTCAGTTTAATGTAAAAATAATTCAGGTATATAGCGAATTAACTCTCTTTTGCTTAAATATTATGTAAATAGTAAAAATCTGCGAATTTTATTAGTCCCTTCAACAACTGACCAAGGAAATAAAAATGTCAAAGATTCTGTGTATAAACATGGATACGACAACAACTAAACGTGGCATTATAAAAGCCAAGTGCAAACATTCTTGACACTCCGACGAACGGAAAATTTAGTTTTCCAAATATAAAATTTATTAAGTCCAGCTCTTCAGAAGAGAAAATGCAAATTTAGTCAGCTGAACATTTAGCTAATGTCTATGACGAGACAACCGCCCATAATGTAGGTGAACGGTTAACGTTCTGGCCGCGCATTCGGGGGACGCGGGTTCGAATCCCCGTCCGTGCATCCAGATTTGGGTTTTCCATGGTTTCCTGAAATCACTCCAGGTGAATGCCATGATGCTTCCTTCAAAAGGCTATGGCCGAATTCCTTCTCGCGCAAAACAAAACTCACCGAATTCTAGTAAACTACCTTTGAAGGGGGACGTTAAACCTTTTGGTATCTTTCGGAAGATTAGGCCTGAATGGGCCGACACCAGGTTTCGCCATTTCCCTTCTTCAACATGCAGAATTCCTTCCCGCTTTATTAAACCGACAGGGGTTTTGTACCGTTGACCGCACTTTACGAAAAAATGCTAATTATCTCAGTAGTTACGATGAATTAGCGAATAATTAGTATTTTAAGATCGCATGTTCGGAAGAGTAAGACTGAATGGGCCAGCACCAAGTTTCTCTCTCCCCCTTCTTCGTCTCTCATTGTATTTAATAATAATAATAATAATAATTCGATGGTAGGACGGGGAATACGAACTCACGTCCTCCCGAATGCGTGGCAAGTAGAGGGGGAGCTGAAAATTTGTTATGCTAAGGGTGCGTCCATAAACCACGTAACTCCATTTTCGACTTGGAGGGTACGACGTGTGTGCGTACGCGTGTCCTGCCTCGGCGCCGTCGAGATAATTACGGTGAGAGGCGCCGGCGTGGCTGCAGGGGCGGGGCGCGTGACCTACAAAGATAATGACAGGCCGGTGGCGCCGTCATGTCTGCAGGGGGCGGGGCGCGTGACCTATTTAATACCAAACCGGCATGGGTGTTCTGGATATAGGAGGGGAAGCGACCTGCACACCTGCAGGGGGCGTGGCGCGTGACCTTGACGGTAAGCGGCGCCGGCAGCCAGGTAGATAATTACAGGCCGCACAGTCGGCCAGGTGCCTAATTATAGGGGAAGCGGCCGCAGAGGGGGCGGGGCGCGTGACCTAATTATAGGGCGCGAAACGTACATACCCTTACTACTTGCATCAATTCTATTAATTCTTCAGGGCATATTTCCACTAGTTCTGCAGTTATTACTTACTGTTTTTGAGTATTGCGATGTGCAGCTTTGTCGAGTGGTAAGGGTTCCTCCGTCTGAATGGAATTTACGGGCTTTTCGCAGTTAAGTAGGTTCTTAAAATAGTCAGGAAGGATCTTACATTTTCCTTCATTTGTTGTGGCCAGTGTGCCATCTTTCCATTGAAAGTACAGCGGCAGCTGTTTGTAACCTGCTAATTTACTTTTGAACATTTCGTAGTACTCTCTGATTTTGTTTTTCTTAAAATTTTGTGGTATGTTTTCAATAAGAGATTATTCGTAACTACGTTTCTCGGCCCGAGCCACTCTAGCCATTTGGTCCCGTTGGGTTTGTAGGTTTCGCAGTCGGTTTCTGATTTAGATGAGTAATATTTTTTCCATGTTTGAAGTCTTTCTTTGAGCATCGATTCACAGGTGTCATCCCACCAGCCAAGTTTTTTCTTTCTTTTGATTTCTGTGAGTTCCTTTTGCTGCCTCAGTCAGAAGACTTTTAAAGCTGCAATCGCTGGGTCTGGCCTTCTCCTGAACATAATTTTTTGCCTGCATTGTAGAAGCGTATGACCTGTTTACTTTTTTTCCGATTTTTTAAAATAATTTAATATAATTGCGATGGGACGCATTCTCCGGTGGCAATTTCTCTTTAAACCCATTTTTCTCACTTTCGTGTACCCACCCACTTTTCAACTTTAAATTGTATCAACATTTATGGTAAATTATTGATCGTTTCTCTTTGGAACTTATATCAATCCCGGGCCCTCTTACACGTGAAAGATTTTTTTTTACTGTTTAACGTCTCTTAACAGCGAGGTCTTTAGAGACGGGAAAGGATGGGGGCAAGGAATGGGAAGGAATTCGGCCATGGCATTTTGAAGGAAGCATCCCGGCATTTGCCTGGAGTGATTTGGGATACCATGGAAAACCCAAATCTGGATGCCCGGACGGGGATTCGAACCGCCATCCTCCCGGATGCGAGGCCAGAACGCTAACCGTTACACCACCACACTCGGTCCCCATGAAAGAAAATTTTCCCATACCGTTGTGCCTGAAATCGAGTGCCAGCTTGTGATCATGGTCATCTTTTCCCTTCCATGCATTACTTTTAATTCTTACACCAATATCTTTCCACGCCTCATCACCAATATACGCCCTGTACACTTCCATGACTCTTTTCACCCTCCTCCTATCTTCCAATGAATCCCATTCTAGCTATTTTATCATATCTGTTATTAATTGTGTTTTCCGGTAATTTCCA
>JARYHS010000752.1:0-14051 GCA_031002005.1 Vandiemenella viatica
TTAGTGTTTACTTTCAATTTTTCTCGTCTTGTTACATAAGAATCTATTATCAAATTTGACTTTGGGGATATTTTTCTTCTGAATTTCAACTTGAAACAACTCACTTTTGAGACAGTATATCTCGAGAACTAAGCGAGATTTCGAAAATTGTTATTCTTTATTTTCGATTTTTCTCATCGTGTTACATGAGAATCTAACACCAAATTTGACCTTGGTAAAATGTTCCTTCCGAATTTCAACCCAAAACACCTCACTTTTGAGACAGTATATATCGAGAACTAAACAGGATATCAAAAAAATTTATTCTTCATTTTTGATCTGTCTCGTCGAGTTACATATTAATCCATCATCAAATTGTGCTGCCAGTATGATTCCCTTGAGGTTTTTGTGCCTATTCCACTTGTTTCTATGGCCGATCAACATGGCGACGTCCCCACCCCACTTCTGTCTACCTGACTTCACTCCAGTGCGTGGTGAAGGTCCCTTGCGTCGTCTCCATATATTCCGTCCTCCATGGTTCAAACTCACTTAAATCGTGATAACCTGTGATTGTAGCAGCAATAACCGATCTAACGCCTGCGCCAGACACCTGTTGTCTTATATAGGCGTTGCCAACTGCAGCACCGTACTCTGAGTGTTTACATTTCTCTGTGTTTGCATACGCATGCCTTTACCAGTTTCTTTGGCTCTTCAGTGTATAAAGCAATATCGATTACTTATTATGAAATTAATAAACATTTTAATGCAAAATATTGGATAATTTAATGACAGTAAAAATATTGGATATTATAATGATACTAAAATATACGAAGATAAGATACTGAAGTTCTAAACGTGCTTTCTGTGTCGTTTCCATGACTGACGCCAATGAGGTTAGCAAGTGATGCTCGCACATTCAATTCTTCGACTGCCTATTGTAGTTGTGTTGACTTGCAACCAAACACCCTCAGTAAAAGCAATGAACGCAAGGGTGCCTGATGAGGCTCATCCGGGAATCACCTGAGCAGAGCTCTTCCTTCCCCTCACCAGCATCAATCACCCTGCACCAAAATGGCCACACCACGCGGCATTACTAACCAAAAAGTTTAATAATAATATGAAGGAGTAAGTCTACATATTAAGATAAAACAAATGATAAATAAGATCACCAAAGCATGCAATAGAGGAAGATTAAAAACTCAATATACAGGGTGTTACAAAAAGGTACAGCCAAACTTTCAGGAAACATTCCTCACACACAAACAAAGAAAATATGTTATGTGGACATGTGTCCGGAAACGCTTACTTTCCATTTTAGAACTCATTTTAGTTTCGTTAGTATGAACTGTACTTCCTCGATTCACCGCTCGTATTGTGGACGGCTGTGATACAATACGCCATTCTCCAGGGCTGCATCAGCGCATCAGGGATTCCATGCGACGGAGGGTGCATGCATGTATCCTCGTTAACGGAGGACATTTTGAAGATTTCCTGTAACAAAGTGTTTGAAGTCACGCTGGTACGTTCTGTTGCTGTGTGTTTCCATTCCATGTTTAATGTGATTTGAAGAGAAGTAATAAAATGAGCTCTAACATGGAAAGTAAGCATTTCTGGACACATGTCCACATAACATATTTTCTTTGTTTGTGTGTGAGGAATGTTTCCTGAAAGTTTGGCTGTACCTTTTTTGTAACACCCTGTATATTGATTATTCAACACGTACATCATCAGGAAGACACCGACACAACTGTTATTCTGTAGCGCTCCACTAATCAGAGCTTTCCCACATCGAACAATTAAATTTCCTAATGCTGAAATAAACTTTTAAAAAGAAATAAAAAATGACTTAGAACAACAAATTAAATAAAAACGAATTAAAAAATAGAATTAATGTTGAATTTTAAGTACACCTATTTCAGTTATAAATGAATGTAAATTTTTATAAATATTTACTTTCAAACAAAACATTAAAACTTGGACGTCCCACCGTTACTCTCTGTTTACATCGATACAAAATTAATTTATCTTAAGTAGCCTTCCGGACATGAAGGCTAGCGAATTTGTTTTGTATTACAGATTTACGACAGTGACTTAAATCCACATTTCTGACCACAGTACACTGCAACCTTACATTACGAGAGTTAAAAGTCCTCATCGTTGACCTGCAAAGTTATTTTATGGTATAGGAGTACTGAAATGTACACCCGTACTTCAAAGGATTGAACTGCACGTGTTAACATTGTTTTCAGTTTTCAGGATCATTTCAGGATCATTCAGGAATTTTGGTGCTAAAACAGTTTTAAAAATAGGTTACTTTCTTTGAACACGTTTGATTACTTTTATGTGGCGCGGGGCCCTTTGTGATGTGGGCCCCTAGGCTACAGCTATGTAGCTTATGAGTAAATGTGGCCCTGAGGGGTGAACATGCTCTCGATGTAACTGATTTTGATACAGTTTGGGGTTCTCGAGAGTTGGTTGCCACTTGACTCACAGTTAATAGCCCCCAACCTTGTTGCGGTTTCGTGGGTCGTCCTCCCACATCAGCTACCAGAAAGCTTTACTCTCAATCTCGCACACTGAAATATAATGTGCAAGTTTAAACTCTTACCGCAAGTTCCTTAAGATACAGATTCTCTTGACCGGCCGCCACTCAGTATCCAACTGAGAACATTTAAAAACTACTGAATGAATAAACAGTTATTTCACAAAACTATTTTTAATTCATTGCCTTTATTTTTCCAACACCACCAATGTTATAAACTTATCGGACTTCTCACTCCAAAGTTGCAGATCCAGTTAAAGTAGAACGGCTATTTTTACACCTTTTACGCACATTCACACGTTTACAACTTCCAACTTAACACCAACCACACTTCTCCACGTCCTGCGACCGACTGCCCACCTTGTGGCTACCACAGCACCCACCATGCGGCTCCCGGGGCTCACCCTTCCGTGGCCACGGACATGGTGCCGATGACGTCACAAACCGGCGCTACTTTCAAACACAGAGTGGTACCGCTACAACCCCCCTTAGTTTATCCTTGTTATTGTGAATTTCCAATTAGCAATGGCAAGGGTAAATTCAAATTAAATCCCCTTCCTCCTATTTTACAATTTCCACACCTCATTCACACAAAATACATACAAAACTCCACAAATTGATGTAGCAATACTTACAAATATCACATTAACCATAAACTGCTATATATTTTTTGAATTGGTTGGTGTTGGAGCAATATACAAACGTATCAAAACAATAAGTGTCAAAATACACATTGGTTCCAAAACAGTTTTCTTTCTACTAAAATGTAATTAAAAGACAACCATTATAAAATGTCATGGACATTAAGATATAAATCAGTTGAACATGAATATTTCCTTACTGCAAACATGAAATACAACATTAAAAGCAACAAACAAATATAAAACATCATGAACATCAAAATACATCACAGTAACAAACAACTATAAATCATGAACATCCAAATACACTTTGGTTCGCAACGGATCATTCCTTACCACTAACATCAAATACACAAAAAGCCGTTGAAGGATTACATTTCCCCCCCATAAAACCACCAAACTCTCTAGTCCTGCCACGGTAGACAGCATTATTGGAAGCAACAACTACAAAATCTCTAGTTTTTCCCTGTTAAATACAGTATTATTCCAAAACAATGGTTAATTTAGCATCCACTATCCACACGGCTGTCCCATAGATCAAAATACAAATATAAACAAACAGTTCTGTCATCAATACATACATTTTTTTTTTTATTTTACACTCCTTACCCTACACTTAAATTTTAATTCACTCACACCATCTGTAAGAGATGCTTCCCAATGGCACCTTTTGGAGAGTCCCTTTCCAGACATCAACAACACTTCTGACCATCAAACATCACCAAAATTCTGTAACACATTTCCCTTCTAGGTTATTCACAATAATATTCACTAACATTATAGTCATATATACATACACACTAAAAAAACAAAACCATTTTACGGATAAATCTAGTCAACTTTCAAACATCTATATGGTTTCAATATTCTTACATTGTAATTTCCCTTAAATCGGCCACTATCTGGATCAATTAAAGTGTACGAATTTTCATTGTATCTGCAAGAAATTTTAAATGGTCCCTCATACAAAGGTTTGAACTTCTTAATGGTATTATCAATGGCAGAGGACTTGAAATGGGTCTGTATTAGCACTAGATCACCGATATTGTAAACCGTAGGTTTAATGTTTCTGTCATATTTCATTCTTCGTCGTATTGCATTTTTCCACAATTCCTGTAATGCTATGTTTATTTTTTCTGACTTAGGGATATTCTGTTCTGGAAATTTCACATATTCACGTACAATTCTAGGTGTTTCCTTTTGAAACATGATTTCATATGGTGATAGGGATGTCGAATCGTGTGGTATTGAATTTATAATGTCTTCTATATTATTAACTTCTAATGCCCATCGCTTATGGTTATGACTACAGTATGTTCGGAACAGTCTTCCTAATTCTCTCATAACCCGCTCGGCGGGGTTTCCCTGAGGATTGTACAAAGATGTTTTCAGAACCCTGTATGTCAAGTCGCTCAAAACAATCTAGCCATACTTTACTACAAAATTGTGGTCCGTTGTCAGTAAGTATACTTTTAGGTTTACCCAGTGTGTAAATATAGTCATTTTCAAGTTTTGAACACATTGCCTTTGCCGTAGCTCTTCTGAGAGGATATAATTTGACAAATTTAGAAAATACATCTAACACTACACATATCTGGTTAACTCCACTTCTTGAAGTCGGGAGAGGGACCATAGATGTCGACCGCAATTAATTCGTTGGGTCTATCTGGGACAATGCTCTGCATTTCCCCAACTCTTTTCTCATTGTCTGCTTTGTTCTTCTGGCATACTTCACAACTAGTAACTATTCTACGAACTCTTCTTGGCATATTGGGAAAATAGAGGTACTCTCGTAAAATCTTATAGCACTTGTTTGTTCCATAATGCCCATAGCTAAGATGGTGCTGTATTATAAAAGGTCAACATATTTTTCTGGAACCCACAATTTCCAGTCTTCACTCTCTTCATGCATTCTCCTGAACAAAATGCCTCCTTCCATACAAAAAATACTTTGCTAGTTTAGAATCCGGATTACCTATAAGTACCTGGTCAATCACTTCCTTGATATTGCCATCTTTTATTTGCTGTTCCTTCATATATTTCAAACAACTTCTCACTTCTCGTTCCCCTTTAACTCCTTTAATATACATGATACGGGGTTGTTGCATTGATGGTACGTTTGCATCATTTTCCATCATTCCTATGGGTAACCTTGATAAGGCGTCTGCAACATAGTTGTCTTTCCCTGGTAAATAACGTATTTCGTAATTAAATTCCTGTAGGAGTAGAGTCCATCTTGTTAGTCTTCCATGTACCAGTTTGCATTTCTCTAAAAATGAAAGCGCTTTGTGATCCGAGTAGACTATAATTTTTCTTCCTAGAAGGAGATATCTGAACTTTTGGAATATCCAGACAATAGCAAGTGCTTCACGCTGAGTTATGCAATAATTTCTTTCAGACTTGTTCATCACTCTACTGGCAAATGCGATAGTTCTTTTGTCAGTTTTTCCTTCTATGACCACTTCCTGAAATATCTCTGCACCCAAACCATACGCAGAACAGTCTGCCGCTATACAAATATCCAAATTCCAGTCAGGCGTGTAAAGTTTAGTACTTTGAAGTAGCGAGTCCTTCACTTTCTGAAAATCTTCCTCGGCATTCTGTGGACCATTTCCAAATAGAATGTTTTGCCTTCAGTTTCTCAAAATGTGGGCTGTTCAGAGTTTGTACCTTTATAAATTTCCTGTAGTAGTTGCACAACCCTAAAAAGCTTTCCAAAGTAGAGACAAGAAACAGATTTAATTTGCTTTCATCCGCAACTTTTGAGAATGAAGATGACACTGAAGTTGTTATAGAAAAACCTTGCAAGGAAAAGAAATCACCCAAGATTCAAAAATGCATCGATGATCATTGCGGGAAGAAATCTGGTATTTGTTTACTTACTTCCAGCCATGGGAAAGGCCTAGCTGGAATCATCGCTGAAAAGGATCACAATTTCGATGTTAGTGGCATAGTTAAACCTGGTGCTCCGTTGAGTGAAATAGTGAAAGATTTTGATAAAATGTGGGACTTTAACACTGGAGACAGCTGCGTGATTATAGGTGGCGATAATGACGTCTACAAAAATGAAGCGAAAGCAGCAACAAGAACCTTAGCAGAAACGTTAAGAAAAATGAACAATATAAATGTGTATGTAGTCAGCATTCCCCACAGACATGACCTGATACCAGCCTCATGTGAAACAAGAAATTGAGGCTACAAATCGGAAATACGAAAAAATCTGCAAAGCATTTACAAATGTCAAATATTTGAAAGTGGACTGTCCCAGAGGCGAATTTACAAGACATGGCATGCACCGAAACTACAAAGGGAAATTAGCATTAGCTAAACAGATTTTGCATTATATAAAAACAAAAAACGAAAATGCAAGTCACATTCAATTTGAAGTGAAAGATCTACCAATAGTATCTCAAATACCAATTGTGTATGTAGAACACAAGAATTCTGTCCTGGACACTACAGAGTTATGTGTTACAACAACAGTGGTTGAAGCAACATCCAATCAGGTATGCACTACTCAAAATACTAACCCTAAAGAACTGTCTACCAAAAATCCTGTAAGTGCTACTGAAAGTGAAATGGATCTTTTTAGAAGAAAACAACCAGCCCGAAAGAGACATCCACCACCAAGAGGTGAGGATTTTTGGTGGCCACAGTCCAAAACAATACACCCATAAAATCGACCTGTAATATTCAACATAGTGACAGGAGCACATATAAAATAGGGTCAAATGAACCAGTTACAGTTCTGTATCAAAATGTGCAAGGTCTAAGTAATAAACTAAGTGAATATGAAGTGTTGTTAAAAACAGTTTGAATGATGTATCAGTTTTGTGTCTAAGTGAGCACTGGTTGCAAGAATTTCAAACAAGTTCAGCTCACATTCCAAATTTTGAATTGGTAAGTAGTTTCTGCAGAGAAACCTACAAGTGTGGTGGGACATGTATATATGTTAAACCTAATTTGAAGTCAAAGGAAATAAGACTGAAAAGTGCCAAATGTCTTGAAAAAGATTTTGAATACTCTGCATGTGTATTTATTTATTTATTTATCAATCTTGTTCCATGGATCCCTGCTGAGGAAGTACCTCTGGGATGTGAAACATGTCATTGTTGATACATATACACATAATATGAGTCATATCATAGTAAATATATATATATACATATTTTACAAATACAAGAAATAATAATAAACATACATTTTTGCAACTGAGTTTTGCTAACGTCATAATGAGTACAATTAAATTTTCTTCAAATTCTTGAATGGAGTAGAAGGAGTTGCCAATAAGATAATCTCTAAGTTTTTGTTTGAATACATCTTTATTATCTGAAAGCTGTTTTATACGATTAGGTAGTTTATTAAACAGATGTATCCCAGAATAATTAACTCCTCTTTGTACTAATGACAGAGATGTTTGTGTTTTATGCAAGTTATTTCTGTTTCTTGTATTGAAACTGTGTACCTGTGAATTAGGTGTAAACAGGTTAAAATTTTTTATGACAAAGCTCATGAGAGAATATATATACTGAGAATACATTGTAAGAATATTGAGTTACTTATAGAATGTAAAATTACTATTGTGTGTATATATCGATCACCATCTGGCAACTTTACGGTGTTCTTAGAAAACATGGAAGATCTTCTAAGTGAACTAAAAATCAAACAAACCATATAGTATTAGTTGGGGACTTTAATGTTGATTTTAATGGTAATTGTGTTAGAAAGCAACAGCTAATAAATTTGCTTATGTCTTATAATATGTATACAACTGTGTATGATGCCACTAGGTATGGCAACGGGAGTGAGTCTGCAATTGACCAAATATTTATCAACAAGGAAATATGTAACTATAACATCACAACAATAGATATGGGTTTCTCTGATCATCTGGCTATTAAATTATCTGTAAAGAACATATTCACCAAATCTTGCAGGACTGGTGAAAAGTATGTGCAGAGGAGGTCCTTTAATGATGATAATATCGTGACTTTCAACTACATGCTTCAAAATATGAAGTGGGGGGAAGGAATGCCTAATAGTATAGATGATAAGTTCAATTGTTTTATGTCTAATTATAAGTATTGTTTTGAAGTTGCATTCCCATTAAAAAGAGTTAGAATTACCAGCAATCCAATCACGTGGATAACCCAGGGCATTAAAAATTCTGCAGAAAATCTTAGAATTTTAAACAAATTAGCCAAACAAAATAAAAATTTAAAGTCACATGTAAAATGCTATAGAAAAATTTTCAAAAAAGTAATATTAGCAGCAAAAAAGCAGACAAATGATACATATATTTCCAAGAGCTCAAATAAAATTAAATCCATTTGGAAAATTATAAATAAAAGCACAGGCAATTTTAAAGCAAAAACTAATTCATCTTATAAAAGTGAAGGAAAAATTATTCAGGACCCAAAAAAGATTGCAGATATTTTCAGTAAACACTACAAAACATAGCAAAAAATTTCACCAATGAGATGTGCAGTAGAAATGGTAATATAAATGTCCCCATGAATGAAAAAACTATGTTTCTATATCCAGTTACTATAACAGAAGGAGGAAATGCTATTTCTAAATTAAAAAATAAAATGTCCTGCAGTATTGATGGGATCCCAGATAAAATCATTAAACACAGCTCAGGATCCATTGTTTCCCACCTTACAGATATTATTAATGATTCCTTTAGTGCAGGAATATTCCCAACAGAACTAAAGTATTCAATAGTAACACCACTTTACAAAAAGGATGACAAATATAACATAAAGAACTACAGACCTGTGTCTATACTGCCTGGCTTTTCAAAAATAATTGAAAGAGTAATGTATGAAAGGCTCACTGATTTTCTCACTAGAAACAAAATACTAAGCAATTCACAACATGGGTTTAGGAAAAATAGGTCCACAGAAACAGCCATTTACAATTTTCTGAATACTGTTCTCAATGCAGTGGATAAGGGTGAAATAAACAGTGGGTTATTCTTAGACCTGTCCAAGGCCTTTGATCTTATTAGACATGACCTCTTATTAATAAAATTGTACAGATATGGTATTCGTGGCAAAGCATATGATTGGTTTAAATCATATCTCTCCAACAGGTACCAGAGAGTAAAAGTATGTCATGATGGTAAAGAATATTTTTCAGAGTATCAGAAAGTTGACCACGGAGTACCACAAGGCTCAGTCTTAGGACCCTTACTATTTCATATATATATAAATGATTTACCAAATCATTTATTAACAGCTGATGAGGTATTGTTTGCAGACGACACTAATATTTTTATAAAAGGGCAGGATGAAGTTGACCTACAGCAGAAAATTACTGCAACAACAAAAGAAGTGGAAAAGTGGTTCCATGATAATTGCTTGATTGTAAATCATGAAAGACAGTATGGATTAGTTTCACTCATATAATAAACAAAAATAACTGTAATAATTTAGTGAAGATAGGAGATACCTATATAAAACAAGTACATGACACAAATTTTTAGGAATATGGTTGAATGAAGATTTAAAGTGAGATAAACATGTTGAATCACTGAATAAGAAGTTAAGCAAATGTTGTTATATTTTAAGAATGCTTAAAGATTGCTGCTCTTTGAAAACAATGTTGTGTCCTACTATTCATATATGCATAGCTTATTAAGATATGGTATAATTTTTTGGGGAAATTCAACACATGAAAAACAGGCATTCATACTTCAAAAGAGAGCTATAAGAATCATGAGAGGTATGAAACGTAGAGAATCCTGCAGGGATATTTTTAAAGAACTAAAAATACTGACTCTACCATGTATATACTTATTTGAGTGTATCTGCTTCCTGAAATCACATCAGGAATATGCAACGCTAAATAAGGAAATACATAAATATGAAACAAGGAATAGGAATAATTTTCATTTAGAGTGGCACAAGAAAGCTCTATACCAAAATAGTGTACTCTACCAGCCTAAAATTCTGTACAACTCTCTTCCTGAAAACATAAAACAAATATCAAATTTACATAATTTTAAATATAAGCTAAAATTTTTTTATTAGTCAATAGCTTCTATAGTGTCAATGAATATATGAACCATCGAGAAATGAACAAACATGATTAAATTATTTTGTATTGTAACTTGTAAAACATTGAAATATTAATTTAACTTCAGTTGAACATATGTATTTCATATGCTGCTTGTATTGACTGTGCAATTTTAAGTATGATAATTATAATAATGATATGTAATCCTGTATTGTGTGAAAAAATTATATTGTAATGCTATTGTAATTACTGATGACTTGTCCTATGTCATAAATTATGACTTCATGGATCAAATAAAATTCAATTCAATTCAATTGTTCCTTGTTTCTAGGGCTGGGGAAGTCCCTAATGGCACTAAGCTTATCCTCACTTGGGTAATTCCGGAAGAGTTAATTACATGGCCCCAAAATTCAATTTCACTAGTAAGAAAAACACACTTTTTCAGTTTTATCGTCATCCCCCCTTTCTTTAAAGCAGCTAGCACCCTCCCGAAGAGTTTCCCAATGTTCTTCCAACGTAGCACTTGCGATTAATATGTCGTCAACATACACATACACTTTTCCAGCAAGCGTTTTCCCAAAACTGTGTCTAGAGCCCTGATAAAATTTGCCACTGCATTGTTAAGTCCAAATGGAAGTACTTTGAAATGGTAGCACCTCCCCTGGTATAAAAAAAGCAGTGTATTTCCTAGATTCTTTGTCAATTGGCACCTGCCAATAGGATGAAGTGAGGTCCAAAGACGTTAAGAACTTTTTTCCTTGTAAACTTTGTAATATCACGTCGATTGGTTGAGGGTGGTCCCTTTCCGTTATTAGTACTTTGTTTAAATTCCGAGCATCTAGAACCAAACGAACAGATTGATCTGCTTTTGTGACAATTACAAGAGGGTTATTGTACGGACTATTCGATCTTTCGATCACACCCCACTGAATCATTCTATTAATTTCTTCATCTACTAACTTCCTTTTCGCTATAGGTACTGGGTATGGCTTAATGAAAAAGTGCTTGTCACTATTAACAGTGAAATGACATGTATAGCCTTTTATCAAGCCTGGTCTATTTGAGAACACCTCATTAAACTCTTCAATAATATCCATTAATTTCCTCTTGTGTTCCTGGTCTACCCCCTTTAAAACTTTTATTTCTTCTCTTTCCACTTTTTCGTGCTGCATTGCGGACACACAAAATTCCACTAGTTTCTTTCGAAATGAAAACTCTTTAACTTCACCTGTGCCATTTGTACCAAATGAGGCTTTAATGGAACCTATGCTTTTCTCCCTCCACAAATTCTTCAAAGGTACTATCACTCTTGAACCCTCTCCTTCAAAATCAATCGAACCTTTACCACAGTCCAAAATAGCTTTTGTAGAATGCAGCCAGTCTATTCCAAAAATGCAGTCAGGATTCAGTCCTGGTATGACAAAAACTTGTACATCCAAATGATGACCTTCAATTATGCCTTCCAGTAAGGCTTGTAGTTTTATCAATTTGCTTTTATTACCAGTGGCCGTTGTGACGTTCATTCCTGAAACTGGGAGTGTTTCTAGTCTCTTCATTTCATACAACTCTTTGAATAACTGTTCTGAAATGCCACAAATTTCTGCTCCGTGTCCACCAATGCCTCAATTTCCCTCTCATGTACTTTAATTATAATGACCGGAGCTCTAATGTATTGATCCTCAGTTTGAAATTCTTCCTCCAAGAGGTCTTTTCTTGGGTTGTTGTGAAAAATGCTTGATACCAATTTATTTCCTGCTGGTCCCATATCCCAGCCTGCCTTCGTCCGGACCACAACGTTAGCAGCTACTAGTTTTTTGTTTGTTCACAAATCCTCTGTTGGTTTGTACAAGGTTCACCTGGAGTTTCAGTTTCTTCCACAAATCTTCCCTGGTCAAAATTACTCTCCAAGTAAGCTCCTCCTCTTCCTCCCCATATATCTCACATTTGCCCACCTCTCCCGGTCATGAATCCGTTACCATCTCTATGAAAACTAGTTGCACCGGTCTGTGAGTTTTCTCTGAATTCCATGGGATGTGCAAATCCTGTGTTGTCTGATCTTTGGAAATTATTTCTGTATTGGTTATCTTCATGGTATGCCCTCTGTGTGGGGAAATGGTTTCTGCGTTGCCCATCTTCATATTGGCTTCTTTGTCCATGGAACTTAGGTCTGTTGTTATATTTTCCCAGGTAACCTCGTTGATTGTGTTGTGTATCAAGTCGATATAGCAATTCTTCTGCCTGTTCAATTGTTCTAATGTTTTGGGTTGTAAAAAGTTCTTGTATGTTTCCTGGCATACGGCTCACAATATCCCTTACCATCTCTTCATCGGGAATGGGATTGCTTAGGTAACAACCCTTTGCTACTTCATTAGAGAAAAAATCTAGCAACAACTCCTTTCCTTCCTGGAAATCTTCCTTTACACAGTTCTCTCTTTGTATTATATTGTCTTTCTGCAGACCAAAAATGATTTAGGAAGTTAGTCTTCAGTTCACTGTAAGTTTCACACTTTAGCATTTGTCTCTCCCCCCACACTCGCGCTCTACCTTGTAGGTGTTGGTACACACAATTGATCTTCTCTTTATCATTATAAAGCCCAAAAATTCTGTATGCTTCGAAACTTTCCAGAAAGCTCACCGGGTGTATGTTCCCATTGTCACTAAATTTAACAATTTCAAATTTTTCTGGGGTATGTACTGTAACCTTTGCCAAACCACCGAATGTATTTTTCTCTTGAGCATTTTTGATTTGGTCCTCTATTTGTACAAATTTATGGTCTTGGGACTCTATCTTGTGGTTAATGGAATGTACTTCAAACTATATCTTTGATCTTAATATCTAGTACTTCAACCTGTTGAGTTAACTGTTTTGTAAAGCGTTTGTTGTCTTCTGTATGATTGTGGAGTGTAGTATGCCTATTCTGTAAACCTGTCATCTCTTTTGCTAAAACTTCTACCTTTTCATCTAGTTTCTTATTGTTATTTTGTACTGTCTGTACCTTTTCCCCACAACTTATCAACCTCCCCTTTAAATCATCAATTGCCAGTTCAGTGTTTTGTGAAAGAGACCCTATTGCTTCGATATCTGTAGTTAATGTTCGCCTACCTTCTTCACAGCTATGTTTACAATTGTCTAATTTATTAGAAACACTCTCCCATTTATCTAACATGTCTTGACTTTCTCCTTCATCTTGAAATCCCATGAATCCTGTAATTCTATTTTACTACCCATGCATCTGAATGTTTTTCAAGTGTGTAGTCTTTGACTGATAACAGCTGATTGATTATCCAATTTTTTGCTTATGGCATCATGTACATTTTGTGTATTTTGTTCGCAATTTGCTTTATAGTTCTCAACTTTGTTGCTAAGACTGGACACCTGATCACTAATATGCTCTTTCAAAGTGGAAATTTGTTTCTCTATTTATATCCATAGCAGCTAACTGACAAGTGGTTCTGTTTGCAAGACGGTTAATACTATCAGATTGTTCTTTCATCATATTCATCAACTGCATCAACATGTCATTTCTAAGTTCACTGGGCCTTGCCCACCATAACAGGGTTCCATGGAGAGATTAATTTCAGATGGTGAACCATTACTGAAACCTCGAAAACTTTCATTTGGGGTAGAAGAATCATTGCAAGTTCTGAAGGATTCACTAGAAGTGGTAAGGTAACATCTGAGATGGGAGAAGTGAAGTTGGGTGGCCATTTCTGCATTTTGTACAAAAGTTTGACTGTCTTGTATCTGAATATCTAGTCTGGGAGATGTAACATTCAGAACTGGTGACCTGTTATCAGAATTTGATCTCTACATTGACATGAGGGTCCCCACTTTCAAATAGTTCTTCCCCTCCATTTTAAATAAT
>JARYHS010000754.1:0-27324 GCA_031002005.1 Vandiemenella viatica
GGGTGCGGGCAGCAGAGACTTCATATCCCAAGAATGCAACGCTTGGAGAGGCTAAAACGCTCTTACAAGCGTTGACAAGGATTCCATAAGATGATAATCTTTGGAAGAGGGATCGCAGGTGGCGCTAATGTTCTTTGGGGCTCTTAGAGAAGACAAGTATGTAGTCCACATAAGCCAATGTAAAGTCTAGGCCAAAAAGGTTTGACCGGCATTCCGCAAACTGAATATCATGAATGGAAACTCAAATAGTCCGAAGGGTGTGATAAGTTCTGTCTTCGGGATATAATCCGGGTTCACAGGAATCTAAATATATGCCTTGACCAGATTGATCACAGAGAAGATAGTGCAACCACGCAATTGGTGGCTGAAATCATGGAGATGGCGAGGTGGATATCTGTCTGGGATTGTCCGCGAATTGAGGGCTCAATATTCTCCGCATGGTTGCCAACCATTGTCCTTTTTTGGCACCAGGTGGAGGGGTGAAGACCATGGTCCCTCTGAGCGACGCGCTGTACCTTCCTGTAACATTGCTTCAAACTCCCTCTTATCAATCTGGAGACGGTTAGGAGGCGACGAGCACGGCACGAGACGGGTGGTCCAGGTGTAGTACGGATGTAACGTACGGTGGAATGTTTAACTTATCTCGGCGGTTCTGGTGGGCACATGAGATCGGGGAAGATTTCGTGAAAAGCAGTGACGGCTTTGAGTGATTTTACACTAGGTTGCTCCAAGTTAGCATGCTGTGCTGGCACTGACATTCCTATGACGCTGTCTATGATACGCTTGCTATGGCAATCTGGGAGCAAGCGGTAGTGTGCGAGGAAATCTGAGCCTATAATGGGAACGGCGACGTCAGCTACTATGAATCCCCAGGATGAATCGCGCCGCAGACCGAGGATCAACGTTAGAGTGCCAAACGTGAGAATGGTGGAATTATTCGCTGCAACAAATTCATATTTGTTGAGTTGACAACGTCCCTTCACAAAATGTTTTGAAAAAGCCTGAGCCGGGATCGATGAGAAATTTATGTCGATGACAAAGAGGCGGCTTCCACGTGTTGGGCAGCCTATTATCACCGTCACGGGCTGCCGTTGGAGTTTGACTGAAAATTACAAGGTTGTTGGCATATTAGAGCTTGGTCGTGGAATCCACAGTGATACCAGCAGACATCAGAAGCGCCAGACCGCTGTGAAGGTTCGAGGTGGTTGTTGTAGACTTGTCGCGGCCGGCTCCGGGAGCGAGGACGTTAGCGAAACGAGGCTTGCAGTGTCACCAACTGCTGCGAGAGCTCGTCTATGCGCTTTGCAAGCTGGCTTACCTCGGTAGTCAACGGTGACGTGCCGACAGCATCGACATCGGTGTACAGAGATGGAGGAGAAACTTCTATAATTTTATCAGCTAACACAGCTACTTTATCCAGTGGGGTGTCAGCTTGAGTTTGTAGGATGCCTTTTTCCTGTGGCGGAAGGCGCTGAATCCACAACTGCCTAAGGAGACTGTCTTGTTCTTGAGTGGCGCCTGCCAATGATTTCAAGTGTCTTAAAAATTGGGACGGCTTCCGGTCACTGAGCTCTTCTTCCATTAATAACTTAGGGACGCGTTGTTCTTCCGACAACGAGAGACACAAAATTAATTAACCTCGCAAATGTTCGTACGCGATTTGAGAAGGTGGATTTATTAGAATGTCTTCCACTTCAGCTGCATAGCGGCTGTCCAACTGAAAAATTATGTAGGTGTACTTAGTAGAATCTTGCGTAATTCCCGCGATGTCAAATTGTGCTTCCACCTGCGCGAACCAAACCGCCGGTTTGTCCTGCCACAAAATCGGCAGCTTCACGGCAACACAGTTTACAGATGTACCAACCTGCGTAGATGTAGACTGTATTGGTTTCTGCTAAAGCATTTGTTGTTGTAGGATGCGGTTTTGTTCCTGAAACTGGCGGAGTTGTTTTTGCAGTTGTTCCATTATGGCGGCGTGGTAGTTTAATGTTTACTATCGTTATGCTAATATCACTGTTTCTTCCGGTAGCACACGCAGATAACAGGGTCAGAAAACACGGTTAGAAAACACGTTGTATTTCTCGCCGTCGGGGTCACCAATTATGGGCCGTGTAGCCCACATAAAATGTTACGCGACACGGTTAACAATCAAACGTGACAATTGAATGTGGTATAACACTTTACTGTGAAACTCAAGTAATCCACAACGTACATGTTACATTGAATATCACAAGGCTGTAGTTATTAAACTGTCCACGAGTGAAGTCAGTTTCTCACATGTCCGGTTCACGTTGCGCTACGAGCTACACACCGCGATATAATTGCCGTTGGCCGGTGTGCGTCATGATAGCTACTCACTGCCTGAACTGCTCTCTGGTGGCTGGTTTAACACTATTCTAATAGCCGCGCTACCAACTGCTGGCTGATCTTTGGTTGTTTACAAGAACGAAGTTTGTTTATTACGCTCGTATTTAAATAACCTTTTTTCATTAAAAGTATCTCGTGCTTAGGGAGAGTGTATTGAAAGCTTTTTTTAGTGACTCTAAAGTGTGTAATTAGTGCTAAATCCATTGCTTAAACGCTTCGGTGTGTGAGGCGTCAAGCGACATGGCAAAGGTTAGCGGAGAGGCCGCTATGCAAAGAGATGAGGTAAGTGTGGATACATTTGTATATCAGAATGAGCAAGATATGTCAGAGTATGTTAAGAAGAAATATGGTACTAACAATTACAGTGAGGACGATGAGAAACATAAAGTTAAAAAGAAACGTAAATCTGTTTGTAAGTTATAAACCTTGTAAAGATGATTTAATGCCATCTGAATTGAGTAATAACAAAACTAAGTATAATGGAGGCAATCAGAGTAGAGCGGAGAGGGCTTATCAGGTTTGTACCATTAGATCTGACAGACGAGGAGATCAAACTCAATATAAAATCAGATACACCGATCACTGACGTGCGGCGTTTTACTAAAAGAGTACGCTTATATGGCAAGATTGAAATGAAACCTTTACAGACAGTGCAGATAACGTTTGATAGTCAATACCTGCCTGAACAAGCAGAAATGTTCTATTTACGATTTAAGATAACACCTTACATCTGCCCTGTAATTCAATGTTTCAAATCAATGAGGTTTAACCATATTGCTAATAATTCCAAAGGTAAAGAGAGATGTGCAAGATGTGGAGAAGAACACAGAATGTCTGACTGCAACAACGACTTCTTCAAATGCGTAAATTGCAGAGGCGATCATGTCGCAAACGACAGAACGTGTCGGGCGAGAAAACGCCAAGAAGAATTTAAACAGACACAGGCATCAAACAATAGGACACCCAAGGTACACATACATGACTATAGAGACCATGATTTTCCTCCATTACAGAGGAAAACTTTCAGCTCAGTCACCAGGGATAAAATACCTTCCACAAGCGGTGAACAATACAAGAGAGTAAAACCTCCAGTGACAAAAATATCTTGTGAGGTTCAAACAGAAGAAACAGACAGCACAGTAATTAACGAGGAAGTGATCAGCGTTATCGTGAAAACGGTGCTCAAAGTTATATCTCAACATATGAAAGGAAAGTTTTCAGCAACACTGCTCAAAAAAATACATGAAGTATCCACTAACAGCATACTGCGGGAAATATGTGAGGTGAGCCTAGTTGGGCCTACCATGGAGACGCTTTGTACAACAACTGAGATGGCTAGGAAGAAACAAATCCTACAGTGGAATGCTAGAAGTCTCTACTATAAGTGGAATGACTTCCAAAGGATAATGGAAGAATATAAAGCTGATGCGGTGCTGATTACCGAAACGTGGCTTCGTCAATCGTCCGTCCTCACTCACAGGAATTTCAATATATACAGGAATGACAGAGAGAATGGATATGGAGGAGTGGCCATTATGGTCAGGAAGGGCATTAGCAGTTGTATTAGAAATATGTTGAACCAATAAGTGAACTAGAAATTTTATCTGTGAACATTAGATTAGGAAGCAAGATCAATACAATTACTGTCATCTACAAGCCGCCTCAAATTAACATGAGTGAAGAAAATTGGACTGCGATATTTAATCAGCTTCCACCTAATAGCATTGTGGGAGGAGACTTTAATGCTCATCATTCACTGTGGCATGATTTTCAAGCAAATAAGCAGGGAGAAGAGCTGGCTCAAGCTATCACATCATCTACATTATCATTGCTCAATAATCAATATGGAACAAGACTCGGTTATCTATATCAGAAGCACACTTCCCCCGATATCTCAATCATATCAGCTAATCTGTTGCTGAGATCGAGGTGGGAAATGTTAAAAGATACTCTAGGTAGCGATCACTTCGTTCTTAAAACAACTATTGACACGTCATTACTGCAAAACTTTAACACTCAAATGAAATGCTGGAATTGCAAGAAAATGTTAACATGCGGCTGGGTCAGAATTCTGAATCCTCACCTGACTTGCAGGTCCGTTACAACGAATTTGAGGATGTTATAGTCAGGACTGCAGAAGAGTGTATACCAATGGCCAACTTCTGAATAAAGAAACCTGACAGCAGAAAACCTTGATCGAACAGCGACTGTTCCAGATCCGTCGCTTTGAGACGCCTAGCTATCAAACATTTAGACACGACTCAACCTTAGAAAACTTTATATTGCTCAAACGAAGGTCAGCTGAGGCAAGAGCAATTATTCGACGGTCAAAACGAGAAGGCTGGAAAAATTTTTGCTCTAGCATTTCGTATGGTATCTTTTCCCAAGAGATGTGGAGGAAGATACGTCGGTACAAGGGCGACAGGACGGTTGCTAACTTGGTCAATACTGATAATGAAGCAGCGGAACTATTTCTAAGCAAGACTGTGCCTCTGTTCGTCTCATTAAATACGGAATCTGAATCAGGAAACTATTTAACGCTAATTTCACCAGATAGGCGGAACCACCCTTTCTTATGTCAGAATTGATCTGTGCCTTGGAGAAGGAAGATACTGCACCAGGAATGGACAAGATCACTTACTCCATGATTTACAACCTACCACAAAAGGTGAAGGAGGTGCTCCTACAACTGTACAATGACATGCTTGCAGCTACGTTTGTCCCAGTACAGTGGACAAATGTTATAATTATACCTGTCGTAAAACCTAACAAGTACAAAAATAACGTTTCCTCCTACCGCCCTATATATCTTCCACAGTGTTTGGCAAAAGCTGATGAGTGCAATGACAAAAAAAAAAAAACAGAATTGAATGGCATATGGAACATCATATGTTGCTTAGTGATCGAAAGATGGGATTCCGCAAAGGGTATAACACCATGGACAATTTAAGTACCTTAATTACTGATATATAGCTGACTTTTGTTAGAAGAAACTTCCGTCTTGCCGCTTTTCTTGTTATCAAAGATGCCTACAATAATGTGCAGATCAACATACTTAGGGAAATAATGGAAAATATAGGAATCTCGAAAAAACTTTCGTCATGGTGTTTTCATTACCTGGCGCACAGAGTACACATTAACTCTACTTTATGCGGTGACTGCTTCAGTCGACATGTATTCCATGGTTTGCCTCAGGGAAACCCAATGAGTCCTATTCTATTTGACATTTATACTTTGAAAGTTTGCAATAGCCTGAGAGGATTTGTAACCTATCTTCAATACGCTGATGATTTTGTGGTCTATGTTTCTCATCCTGACAAACAAAAAGCAAAAAATTTGCTCGAAACTCAGGTAAATGAAGTAGAAATCTGTCTGAAAGATAGAGGCCTAGAGCTTTCGGTAGATAAAAGTAAGTTATGTGTATTCTCACAAAGACAATTTCAGAATAATGACTTTAAAATTATAATAGGTGGATCTAATATGGAAGTAGTCTCCAAAGTAAATTTTTTGGGTATGTGGTTAGACACTAAACTCTCATGGCGAAGACATATAACAGAACTAAAACAATCATCCATACAGCGAATAAATATCCTTAAGGCCCTAGCTGCTCTGAGCTGGGACACGGTTCCCAGACTCCTGAGAAACATTTATTATAGCTTAGTGAGGAGCAGACTCGAATATGGGGGATTTCTCAACAAAACTGCGTCAATTTCTACCCTCAGAAAGTTAGACATCATCCAATCGGCAGCTTTAAGGGTGGTAGGCGGTTTCTTTAAAACTACTCCCGTTGCTGCGATGGAAGCAGAAACAGCAACTCTTCTACCGAGCGGGGCGGTGTAACGGTTAGCGTTCTCGCCTCGCATTCGGGAGGACGGCGGTTCGAATCCCCGTCCGGGCATCCAGATTTGGGTTTTCCATGGTTTCCCCAAATCACTCCAGGCAAATGCCGGGAGGCTTCCTTCAAATGGCCATGGCCGAATTCCTTCCCATTCCTTGCCGCCATCCTTGCCCCCCATCCTTTCCCGTCTCTAAAGACCTCGATGTTAAAAAGAGACGTCAATCAGTTACAAAAAAAAGCAACTCTTCTATTAGACCTAAGAAGAAAGAAAGTGGGAATGAATTTTTGGATAACAGTTTGTTCCACCAAACGACATCCACTAATAAGAAAAGTGCAGCTTCTTGCTCATGAGCATTCTTGGAACCTATCTAAGTATCACAAAACACCTTCACTTGTGAATTTCTTTCAAACAACAGCTCAGTGGGCCATTTACAGTTCAGATATCAATGACTCGTACAGCGAGGAAGAACTATGGCAACGGTCAGATCTATCCCCTCTAGTTCACATTTACCTTATGACAGACCGATTAATGAAAAAAGATCACAGTGAGGGGGATTTGAAGTGCCTCACACTAGAAGCACTGAACTCGAGATGGAAGGCGTGGCACAAAATATTTACAGACGGCTCAAAGGAAAAAGGAAAGGCTTCCGCTGCTGCATTTGTAGATCCTGGTTGCTGCGTTCACGAAGCTTACAGATTACCAAGACCGTTTTCAACGTTCTCCTCAGAGCTTTATGCCATTCTAAAAGCGCTGCAATACATTCATTCGACAGGTCATTCAAATACAGTGATTTGCACAGATTCTAAAAGTGCCCCACAGGCAATAATGTAATTGTCAAAAGGAAGATGCCGGAACTATTTAGTTTATGGCACATCCAGGGAACTTCAGAAGTTATCGGTAGAAGGAAAACAAGTGCAGTTCCAGTGGGTACCGAGCCATGTTGGGGTGTCGGGAAATAAGGCAGCAGACAGAACAGCACGTCGCCACCTTACTGCTGCAGAAACAGAAAAAGTTTCGGTACCCTACACAGACTTCAAGGCCATTGTAACCAACATTGTGAAGACTGAATGGGAGAAGAGATGGCTTGCCGACTGCCAGGGAAAGGGTCTTTGGTATCGAGCCATCTGCAACAACGTAGTAAGCAAGCCATGGTACGCTCAACTAGAATTGAACAGGAGAGAAATTACTTTAATGAACAGACTTAGGACAGGAGACACTTTATTACGTGACAAAAAATACGTCATGCGGTTGGTGGATTAGCCAATGTGCCCATCGTGTGATTCTGTAGAGGACATTTATCACTTCATGCTGAGCTGCAAGCAACATCAATCAGCGAGAAAACAACTGCTAGAAGATGGTCTGAATATAACTGATATAACATCTCTGATGCAATCTCTCTCAGTTCCGAGCAAGAAATCGGTCAAGATAATTTCCCTGTATGTTAAATGTATAATTTAAAATTCATTCGAACATATTGTATGAGGTTATTGTTTATATTAGCCTTTGGCTAAAGGCATAAAATAAAATTAAAATAAAAAAATATAAACTGCTGGGCGCTGTATTCTGGTTTTGCCACATATCAGTTTGAAATGATGGTATACGTAATGGCCATGTCACCACAGTTTTTTATTTCAATTAATGATCCATAACATCCAGAGAAATCATTTTATGACACAAAGTGAAGTCAATGTATAGACTTGGGTCAGAACAAGATCTCAAAACTTTTCGTCACTGTACAAGCACGAGACTTCGCCTATTTTTATAAGAATTGTTTTGGTTATTATGTCTCCTGATTTCTTGACTGATCTTGTAGTTCATTCATTGTTATTAAAAGAAACTACTCATAGAGACATAAAATTTCAAGTATATTAGATTTACGACTTGCCGTAAAGACATTTTTAGAGTGGAAATTAATTTTTTATGTAAGAAAGGAGACATCCTCGTCGTATAATTGCAATGAAGTCCTCACTGGTGTATCTCCGGATTGCGTTGTAAAAACACGAAATTTCACACGTGTGAAGGCGGCGTAGCAGTATGGTGTTTTTACAGCACAATTCGGTGATAAACCCGTGAACATTTCATTATAACTGTTGTTGCCTTTAGTCAAAATAATAGCAAGGAGTTGAAAGGACGCAAGCTATTCACTCAAAAATAATCTATTGTGGCGATTGACCAAATCATCGCAAGAGGGATTGATCTAAAGCCATAGCGGCACATGTAAGCAGGCGGATTTCGTCAAAGAACAAGTATTTCAAATGCATGGAGGCGGCGGTTGAGGCGACAAAAAGTCAAAGGAAATACAATTTCCTTTTGATTGATGCTCAATAAATAGATAAAATTACAATAACATTAGTTTTGTATGAACAAACAGCCAAATTTTTAGCTGCAAATACAGGAAGTTGTCGCTCACTATTACTTTATATGCAAATACAGATGACGTGTTCGACATATAAAAAATATATAGTAAGGAAATCGTACTAAATACGCAATATAACAGAAATTATAGAAATGTGTATTGAAAACAACCTTAAGTTTTAATGAATACGTAAAAGTGGATCTATTTACTTATTAATCTACATCTACATCCATACTCTGCAAATCACAAACATTGTGGGTGGCAGAGGGTGCTAAGCACCAATCCTAAACCCACCCATTCCATTTTTTTTATTTTTTTTTTATACAGTTTAACGTCCCTTTTTAACAACGTGGTCTTTAGAGACGGGAAAGGATGGGGGCAAGGAATTGGAAGGAATTCGGCCATGGCCTTTTGAAGGAAGCATCCCGGCATTCACCTGGAGTGATTTGGGGAAACCATGGAAAACCCAAATCTGGATGCCCGGACCGGGATTCGAACCGCACCCATTCCAATCCCGAATAGTGCGAGGAAAGAAGGAATACACATAAGTATCAGTACGGCATCTTATTTCTCTAATCTTATCCCTCCGGTCATTGCGACCTAAATAGGTTGGCGGAAGAAGTATTTCATTGCACTCGAAATTTAAATTTTTTCGCATATTCTCCAATAAATTCGAACGCAAGCTACGTCGTCTGTCTTCCAAACTATCCCAGCCCAATCTATGTATAAATTCTGTGACTTTCATAAGGGCTGTAACAAGAAGTCACGAATCTAGCGGCTCTCCTCTGCACCCTCTCAACTGAGTCAATCAGAACCTTGCGATACGGATCCCAAACCCCACGACAGTAATCCAGATACGGACGCACTAGTGTTTTATACGCTATCTCCTTTGTTTGAGCATTAAAATTCCTCAAAATACGACCTATGAATCGTAATTTAGAATTAGCCTTGCCTACGAAGGAAGTTACGTGCATGTCCCATTTCATGTTGCTTTGTACTATCATCCCCAGATACTTCACGGAATCAACCGTGTCAACAGGTGAATTGTTTATTTTGTACTCGTGAACAACTTGATTCTTCTTGTTACTTATCCGCAATGCCTTGCACTTTTTGCAATTAAGTGTAAGCTGCCATTTACGGCACCAATCGAAAATAGCATCCAAATCACGCTGAATTTCTAAGCAATCGTCGGAGCACCTTATTTCCCTATAGATAACCGCATCGTCGGCAAACAATCGCAACCAGCATTTGACGTTGTCACCTATATCGTTTATAAATATTAAGAAAAGAAGTGGACCTATTACACTTCCTTGAGGAACGCCCGAAGTAACATTTATCTTAGAAGACGCTTCCCCGTCAACAAGGACATATTGTGATCGACCAGTTAGAAAATCACGTATCCACTCGCAAATCTGAGCCGAAATACCGTAAGCTCGAATCTTCGCTAAAAGTCGGTTGTGTGGCACAGAATCAAAAGCTTTCTGAAAATCCAAAAAAACCGCATCAACTTGCGAACCTGCATCGATAACTTTCATTATGTCGTGGGAAAATAGGGCCAATTGTGTTTCACACGATCTCTTCTTCTGAAATCCGTGTTGACATGGTGTAAGTAACTCGTTCTCATCTAGAAACTTCATTATGTTCGAGCATATGACATGTTCCAGAATTCTGCTGCAGACCGATTTTAGAGATATGGGTCGATAATTCCTAAGATCACTCCTATCTCCCTTCTTAAAAACGGGAATTACCTGGGCTATTTTCCAGCTAGAAGGTACCTTTCTCTGTTCTAGTGATTTACGGAATTTATCTGACAGAAATGGTTCAATATCCTCCGCGTATTCAGAAAATACTTTTACCGGTATACCATCGGGACCCGGCGGTTTACCCCACTTCAGGAGTTTTAATTGCTTTATAATTCCTACGCTATCAATTTCTATCGAATCCATCTCTGATTCCACACGATGTGGTAAAGTGGGGATGTTCTCCATGTTTTCTTGTGTGAATGAATTTTTGAATTCGGTGTTAAATAAGGTAGCCTTTCCGCGGCTGTCTTCAACCTCCCGTCCGTCTTTTATTAGAACTGGCCTATTGTTCCCACTACAACAAACTTTTTTTACATACGACCAAAATTTCTTAGGGTTTTCAGTGAGGCTCTTCGAGAGAGAATTTTCACGAAAGTTATTAAATGCCTCACGCATCGCATTCTAACCACGTCCCCTTATCTCCTCTAACTTATCTAAATCAGTCAGATTTATCGTCCTTTTTGATCGTGCATGTATCTTCCTTTGCTTCTTGAGTAACCTTTTAACCTCCCGTGTGTACCATGGGGGATCGTTCTCTTCCCTGATTGTCCGTTTCGGTATATGCAAGTTCATACCTTCCCCGAGTATATGTAGGAATCGATGCCACCTCTCTTCAACGGTGCCTCCTGCTACTGAGAAGGTGTGGTAATTATGCCTCAAATACGCTCTAAAACACTCTTTTGAAGCCTTTTCGAATCTGTAAACGATCCTCTCTTTTCTCTTTCTGCGCGCGGTTGTTAGTTTTACTGTAGCAATTACAGCTTTGTGATCACTTATTCCTGCGGTGGTAGAAATATCCGTGAATAGTTCAGGCCTATTTGTAACAATTATATCTAAAATATTTTCGTTATCGTTGAGGCATCGCGTTGGTTCAGTTACGAGCTGTTCAAGATGGTGATCTGAGAAGAGGTCTAGAATGATTTCGCAAGTTGCTTTATCCCTGCCCCCAGTAACGTGAACGTAATTAGTCCAGTCGATATCTGGCAAGTTAAAGTCACCTCCTAGCAGTATTGTATGGTCCGTAAATGGCGGTGCTATATTATTTACATTATTTCTCAAGGCCTCGGCAATATTTACGCTTGCATCGGGTGGACGATAGAACGAGCCTATCACAAGTTTTGTCCTAGCTACGTTGAGCTTGATCCATATGATTTCGCAGACAGTATGGACATCTATTTCGCTACATGGGAGGTACTTACTAACAGCTATAAATACACCACCTCCTTGGGAATGCAACCTATCCTTACGGAAAATGTTCATGTTACTATTAAAAATTTCGCCGGAACTTATATCCGGTTTTAACCAACTTTCTGTGCCTATTACGATATCAGCATCTGTACTACGAATAACGTTTTCGAGTTCAGGCTGTTTATTACAAACACTTCTGCAGTTAACTACTAGAACTTTTAATGTTCGGGATTCTTTTAAGCTACCCCTAACACGAGGTGCTGAATTTATCTTGGCTGTCCGCAACTGAATTTCCTCCTCAGGGTCATCTTCCCTCGGCCTTAATGACGAAGGTTACAAAAACAAATGTTCACAAGAATCAATTGCCAACTGCCAGAGTACAGGCAAACAGTGCAACACATCCGTTAGAGACCCAATGGGGCAGCGAGTCACGCAGACTGACACACGTTTTAGCTGGATTTTGGGGATAGCGGATCCGCTTAATTTTGTGCGGAATCCGCCAGACTGTTTCATGATGCGGGGTCCCGCTGGATTTGGGATACCGCTTTGCTGGATTGCAATCCCTAGTAGTGACTCTGTCAGCTGATCGACAAGAGCATACATGGTAAACTTCTACTGGAGCCGTGGATAAGGGTCGATCTTAAAGTCGACCATGGTTCTGATATGAATATTCATCATAGGTTCCTACTGCAACACCTGACAGATTATATGGCTCAGTACCCTCAGATATTAATATAGGAATGGCTGAGGTGGCTAGGTTAAATTACTGTAAACGGCAGTTACATAATTACACATTATTTACGTGAACAACGACTGGTGGCATACGTGAATATTTACAGAGTTTAATTGGCTTTGTAACAAAATCGTCATGCGTTTAACTGCACCGTTAGAAATATGGCCAAGGACTAGGCGACCATGTAACTGAGGGGCGCCTAACAACAAAAATTAAATAGAATATTGATAATCTCCCTGGAAGAATATGCCCACATGACGGTGACCAAATGGTCTACCCTCAAACTTAACACACCAGCTTTCACAGTAGAGCCCACCTTTGAGTTAGACTTCTGGCATCATCTTCTTGTCTGCAACCGCCGCCCAAGCGGCGCCGTCGACGACGCTCTTGGCGTTGGTGTGGTACGTTGAAAAGTTCTAGAGAGAGACAGACAGATCCCCCCCCCCCTATGTTGCTGCCCCCAGGGTTTAAATAGATACTTCCACTTACTATTACTACTTTGTGGAGATGGTATTACTCCTCGCTAACCTGCTGTCTGAAGTCATTTTACCAGCTTGCAGTAATTACTGGCGCTTTGGCAACTGGCGACTTGCTGGTCGGCGTGCTATTTCCTCAGGTCATAGCACTCTACTATTGCTTAACTACACTCCTGGAAATTGAAATAAGAACACCGTGAATTCATTGTCCCAGGAATGGGAAACTTTATATACACATTCCTGGGGTAAGATACAACACATGATCACACAGACAGAACCATAAGCACATAGACACAGGCAACAGAGAATGCACAATGTCGGCACTAGTGCCGTGTATATCCTCCTTTCGCAGCAATGCAGGCTGCAATTCTCCCATGGAGACGATCGTAGAGGTGCTGAATGTAGTCCTGTGGAACGGCATGCGATGCCATTTCCACCTGGCGCCTCAGCTGGACCAGCGTTCGTGCTGGACGTGCAGACCGCGTGAGACGACGTTTCATCCAGTCCCAAACATGCTCAATGGGGGACAGATCCGGAGATCCCGCTGGCCAGGGTAGTTGACTTACACCTTCTAGAGCACGTTGGGTGGCACGGGATACATGTGGACGTGCATTGTCCTGTTGGAACAGCATGTTCCCTTGCCGGTCTAGGAATGGTAGAACGATGGGTTCGATGACGGTTTGAATGTACCGTGCACTGTTCAGTGTCCCCTCGACGATCACCAGAGGTGTACGGCCAGTGTAGGAGATCGCTCCCCACACCATGATGCCGGGTGTTGGCCCTGTGTGCCTCGGTCGTATGCAGTCCTGATTGTGGCGCTCACCTGCACGGCGCCAAACACGCATACGACCATCATTGGCACCAAGGCAGAAGCGACTCTCATCACTGAAGACGACACGTCTCCATTCGTCCCTCCATACACGCCTGTCGCGACACCACTGGAGGCGGGCTGCACGATGTTAGGGGACCGTAGCCCAGCTTCATGAAGACGGTTGCGAATGGTCCTGTCTGATACCCCAGGAGCAACAGTGTCCCTAATTTGCCGGGAAGTGGCGGTGCGGTCCCCTACGGCACTGCGTAGGATACGACGGTCTTGGCGTGCGTCCGTGCGTCGCTGCTGTCCGGACCCAGGTCGACGGGCACGTGCACCTTCCGCCGACCACTGGCGACAACATCGATGTACTGTGGAGACCTCGCGCCCCACATGTTGAGCAATTCGGCGGTACGTCCACCCGGCCTCCCGCATGCCCACTATACGCCTTCGCTCAAAGTCCGTCAACTGCACATACGGTTCACGTACACGCTGTCGCGGCATGCTACCAGTGTTAAAGACTGAGATGGAGCTCCGTATGCCACGGCAAACTGGCTGACACTGACTGCGGCGGTGCCCAACCGCTGCGCAGCTAGCGCCCTTCGACGGCCAACACTGCTGTTCCTGGTGTGTCCGCTGTGCCGTGCGTTTGATCATTGCTTGTACAGCCCTCTCGTAGTATCCGGAGTAAGTATGGTGGGTCTTACACACCGGCGTCAATGTGTTCTTATTTCAATTTCCAGGAGTGTATTTCATGCTCTCCCGCCCT
Source organism: Vandiemenella viatica (assembly GCA_031002005.1). Taxonomy (NCBI): domain Eukaryota; kingdom Metazoa; phylum Arthropoda; class Insecta; order Orthoptera; family Morabidae; genus Vandiemenella; species Vandiemenella viatica. Next base: position 14,342 of record JARYHS010000754.1, read on the forward strand.
GGATACTGACTTGGGAATTAATAGCGTTTTAGACAAGTGATCGACTTTGATCAATACAAGCAAGGCAAAATATCCTCAGCTCTCACGCAGAGCAAAGTATTTTCTTTTGCCCTTTGTGACAACTTAGGAGAGGGGCTTTTCACACCTGGTTATGATAAATACAGAATACAGGAAACGATTGAATCTAAGTTTAGATTTAATAAAATTCCTTCCTAAATAGATTGAACTTGAAAAAGAAATAAGCCCAGCCATCAGCTTATTCAATATCGTATTGCTCTTAGTGACTTTGCCACTTTTTGAGAAAAAATTCTTTTTATGAAAAACACAAATCCAATTTTTAACATGGTTCAACACTGTTTGGGAAATTTAATGGGAGTACTTAACGGTTTAAATTTGAGAAACCTTGTTGTAGTTTAATAAGCGTTTGGTTGCTTGGGATAAGTTACTCAAAACACTACTTTCCACTTATATTTATTTTTTTTCCTTGTGCTCTATAACATTTCACAACATGGCATCGTCTCGATCCAATGATATTAAGCGTCAATACAAAAACGTTTAAGAGATTAAAATCTTAAGCAAAAGTTTGACGAAGACTGACAACTAACTTACAACTAACTACTCGTCTATGACTCTCGCTTATATATATCTTACATAGTGGGAGTCCAGTTGTGGACTCAGAAACTGACTAATCACTAGTCATTAACAGACTATATGCATGGCGTTTCGCAAAGAATCCCTCACAAAGCAACAGTCAGAGCGGATCCCTCTCTTCTCTTCAGCTGCCCGGCACGAGATGTCATCATCTCGGCGTAAAGAACGCTCCTCTACCACTCCTTTATTTTTTCCAGTCGTCAATCTCCGTGCAGGATTTTCCCTCGGGTACATCCAACATTGAACCTTCTGCTAGTACCAGACATTAGGTGTTCATTAATCAGTCAACACCTTATCTTGCCATTTTCAGAGCATCACGAGTTTGTACGGAACCACACGAACATTTCGCTAAAGATGGCTTACGTCCGACCTCCGTTGTATCCCAGCTGGTTCGGGCGCTTACTTGCTGTCCGCCTCTGCAAGATTTCCGCGTACCTCGGCCCTACTATATTTGACCCAAACGCAGCCCCTTATGAGCTGTTTTTTGTTAGTTCTGTTTCTGGTGGCTGCCACTGTCTCCAACCCTTTCACTTATTTTTATTTGCTGAATATTCCTAATATTTTATGCGATATACCAAGTGTGTCTCTGATCACATCTATTAAAATCTGTTCAACTATAATTAGTCTCAAATAATGTTTAGCCTAAGTCTCAAATGATACTCCTTTTAGATAAGCAATCGGTCTGTGGTCCTAGGCACCTTTTTTTGAATCTAGACATAACGGCAAACGTGATAAGCTTCTGCAACTTCATATTGACAAGCAGGCCTTTAACGAATCTCCAAATTGTATTCTTGCAAAAACCAGTACCCAACGGATTAACAGTATGTGAACCAATTTACACTTTAACAGAGATGAAAGTACTTTATGATAACTAAACACAACAATCTTTCTGCCTGAAAGTAGATATCTACACTTGGTTAAACCCTATACAATAAATAAGGCACCCCATTCAGTAAATGTAGTTTCAGCCAGTTGCAATTTCACACCGGCAAAAAGCGATAGTCCTAAACTCCACATTCCCGTTACTTACAACCACCTGGAAGACATGTACACCTAGCCCGTAATCTGACATATCTGATGCGAGATAAAAATCTAGATCGCAATCTGGATAATACAGGAGATTTGTTTGACACAATTTATGTTTTCAATCTCATGTCTTTCACAATCTTTGGACCACAACCACTTTGCATTTTGCTGTCACAAACGTCTTAAAGCTGTGCCATTAAAGAATGCCCTGGAAGAAACCTCCTACAATTTTCACACAATCCCAAGAAACTCTTTAGTTGTTTCCTGTCTCTAGGATGGGGATAATTCGTAATGGCTTTAATCTTATCATTACTAGGCAAGATTCCCTGTGGCGCAATATATTGGCAGAAAAATTCAACCTCCCTTTCCAAAAATGTACATTTCTCTAACTTGACAATCATACCACCATTTTTTATTCTTTCTAAAACTTTCCGAAGTAGCACCCATTGTTCTTCAGGCATCTTTGACATTCAAAGAATATCGTCTACATACATCTCTACCCGCTAGAGCAGTTCATTTCCTAATACAGCATCCGAAGTAGGAACAAATGTAGCCCCTGAAATAATTAAACCAATCGGTAAAACTCGAAAAATATAACAACGACCATCGAACAGAAATATGTAAGTAAACTGCAAGTATATTCCTTTAATTTGCTGTAATAACTCTCTGACAGGTGCAGGGTGATCCCATTCTGTAACTAAATGTTTGATTATGGTTATTTATTTATTTATTTATTATTATTATTATTATTTTTTTTTTTTTTTTTTTTTTTTTTTTTTTTTTTTTTTTTTTTTTTGCTGTCGTCAGTCTTTAGACTGGTTTGATGCAATCCTCCATCCCTTCCTATCCTGTGCTAACCTCTTCATTTCTACATACCCCTTACAATCCACGTCCTCAATTATCTGCTTCATATATTCTAATCTCTGTCTACCTCTAGCAGTTCTTACCTTCAACTGTTCCCTCCACTAACAAATTAACCAATCCAGCATGTCTCAAAATATGACCTACCAGCCTGTCTCTTCTTCCTGTAAGCTTCTTCCATAAACTTCTTTTCTCACCCATCATTTCTAAAACTCGTTCATTTCTTACTTTGTCTGTCCACCTAATTTTCAGCATTCTTCTGTAGCACCACATTTCAAATGCTTCAAGTTTCTTTCTTTCCGGTATTCCTAAAGTCCATGTTTCGCTACCGTAAAGTGCTGTGCTCCACACATAGAGTTTTAAGAAGTTCTTTCTAATTCCTAGATCAATATTTGAAACTAAAAGGTTTCTCTTTTTCATGAAGGCTCTTTTTGCTAGTGCTATTCTGCTTTTAACATCATTCCTGCTTCGGCCATCGGTTGTAATTTTGCTTCCCAAGTAACAGAACTCACTCACTTCTCCTATTGCATCAGATCCTATTTTTATATTTAATCTGCTAGTATTGGTGTCATTTCTGCTACATTTCATCACTTTTGTTTTACTTTGATTTATATTCAGTCCAAAATCTTCCTTCAGTATTTTGTTCATGCCATTCAATAACTTCTCAATATCCTCAGCCCTCTCTGCTAATAAGACAATGTCGTCAGCAAATCGTAGCATACTGATTTTTTCTCCCTGAAAACTTATGCCACATGGAAATTTTTCTTTGACTTTCTTCATTGCTTCTTCTACATACAAGTTGAATATTAACGGGGATAGACTACAACCTTGTCTCACACCCTTTTTAACTGATGCATGTCTCTCGTGATTCTCTACTTTTATAACAGCCACTTGATTCTTATATAGTTTATAGAGGATTCTTCTATCTCGATACTTTAGACCTGACTTCTTTAAAATTTTGAACATCTTGTCCCACCTAACATTATCAAAAGCTTTTTCTAAATCAACAAATGCCATAAAAGTATCTTTGTTTTTCTTGATCCGCCCTTCAAGTATTAATCTTAAAGACAGAATTGCTTCCCTTGTACCGCGATTTTTCCTAAACCCAAACTGATCTTCACCTACTATCTCTTCTACTACCCTTTCCATCCTTCTGTATATTATTCTGGTCAGTAATTTTGAAGCATGTGATGTTAGACTAATTGTGCGATAATTCTCACATTTGTCAGCTTGTGCTTTCTTTGGAAGTGTGAAGATGATATTTTTATTAAAATCAGTTGGAATTTCTCCTGTTTCATAACTTTTTGATATCAGCTTGAATAATCTTTCGATTCCTTCCTCTCCTAGAGATTTAAGAAGTTCTGCAGGGATCTCATCAATTCCAACTGCCTTATTTGCTTTCAAGTCATTCAGAGCTTTATTAAATTCTGTCCTCAAAACAGGATCTCCTAAGTCATCCATGTCGACATCGCCTTCCTTTTCCAATACACTATTGTTCAAGTCGTCCCCAACATACAGTTTCTCAATGTATTCCTTCCATCGGTTAGCTCTATCTTCTGACCTTAAAAGAGGTTTCCCATCGGCAGCTTTAATGTTCATACCTCTTTTCTTCATTTCTCCAAAATTCTGTTTGATCTTTCTATATGCAACATCTACTTTTCCTGCAACCATTTCCTTTTCTACTTCTTCACACTTTTCTTGTAGCCATTTTTCTTTTGCTATTTTGCATTTCCTATTTATTTGATTTCTAAATTGCCTGTACTGCTCTTTTCCTGCTTCATCCTGAGCATTTTTGTACCTTCTTCCTCTGATCCATCAGCTCCAAAATTTCTTCTGTGATCCAAGGTTTTCGGGCAGCTTGTTCCCTAAAGCCTAAGGTTTCTTTGCCAGCTTTCATTATTTCGGTCTTTAATGCATTCCATTCGTCCTCGGTTGAGCTCCTTTCACAGTTAATTCTTAGACCTAAGTCTACCATTTCTGCAAATTTTTCTCTTGTGCTAGATTGTTTCAGTTTATTCACTTCCAGTCTGTTCTGCTTATGCTGCTTCCTTATTCGCTTGAATTTCAGCCTGCACTTCATTACTATCAAATTATGGTCCGAGTCTATGTCTGCTCCTGGGTACGCTTTACAGTCTAGAACTTGATTCCTGAATCTCTGTTTGACCATGATATAATCTAGCTGATATCTGCCTGTATCCCCAGGACGTTTCCAGGTGTATATTCTTCTTGCATGGTTCTTAAACAGTGTGTTCGCCACTACTAGCTCCTATCGTGTGGTATTTTCATACTCCCCAATCTAAAATAACATTTCGAATGGCGCCTCTTAAAGGAGTTGGAGAAATACAAAAGTCTAAGCCACAGACGGAGCCTTAATACTAAGACGTGTAGTAATAATTCGACACAATTTGCACAATTTCGTCATCAAAAAGACTGGTGACGCTCCAGTATTTGATTCATGCTATTACGTATATAACGAATTTCATTATATAAAGGTGGTGCTCTACATATTACTCCAATACTCTCCGGATAAAAGTGAAAAATTCATTAAAAAATCTTAAATCGCGTATATCAAATTTTAAAATACTGTTAATTCGATGCTCATCCAGTAGAAGAAAATTTGAGAATTTAATTGCCTGTATGAAAAGTGATTGCATATGAAACCAGTCATAATTAATGATTTTTATAATAAAACGAAAACCGGATAAATTTGAAAAATAAAAACTCAGAAACTGCTGAGCAGATTTCGATGTAGTTTTCACCGTTTTAAAGCTTAGAATCTCAACTCAGTTGTTTGACATGTCTTTCGCTTTTACATTACATAACGCTGGAGCCTTAAAAGAAATTCTGAATGTGTCGTGACAGATACCAAAGATGGAATCACTAGATGTGGCTTAATCACCACTTAAAATGCAACTACAATATCTCTGACCATAACTTATAATGAAGGCATCAAAAGCAGTTATAGTAATACCTATGTTGCATACTCCACGCTAAACAAAACTTGAAATATTCTTTCCTATAATTGAGGAGATTTAGTTTTTAAACGACATAGATGATCGTATTGAATGCTGGAAATTAATAACGAAAAGCAGCAGATTTTCTTTAACCACGATCTCTGGCATTTAAACTAAATATCTCTGGCCAGCAGCATTATTTACAATATTATTCTTGATATTTGTATAAAAGGCTGAATCCGCAGAGTTAAAATACCTGGCGTTTTAAGCAAAAAGTATATTCATTCACTTTGCAATTGAATCAAATGTGAGTTTCTAACATAATCTGGCGTAGTTTAGTAGTGTAGTAATGAAGTTACTTAACCATGCTGTCGCAATTTATTATTCGTATTGATACTGTGAAAACTCAGTCAAAATTGGCTCAGAATATTTTCAGGTAATGCTAGAGTATTCGTAAAATAAATCAGTCGTAACGTCTTAAGACATACCTTAACTTTTAACTTCGACCTCAAGCATTCTAATCTATGGAGGATTCTACGATATCTGAGCCAGTGAAGTTTGATAAATTTGTGGTCGATTAGAAATCGAAAGTAAAGAACAATTTTTTTTTTTGATATTTCACTTGGTTATCGAGATATCGTATGTCGAAACTGAGGTGGTTAGGCTGAAAAGCCGCCAAGAAAAATTTCGCAAATGCCATATTTGATCATGAATTCTGTAACTCGAAAAATTGAAAGTAAAGAATACCATTTTTGGTACCTCTCTTAATTCTCGAGACATCGTAGTTCAAAATTGAGGTGGCTAGGTTGACATGCTGCCTGGACCACGAAAACAATTGCACTATGAATTACACGGTGAACATACACAACAGGTGTTTTGTTTTCTTCTTAGTTGTGGCGGTTAGGTTTAAATACGGCCTGGATCAGAAGTCACCAAAAGCACAAGGAATAGTGTACGTGTAAATAAACTTCAACCCACCCCTTTCTTGGTAAGGGGCGGGTGAATCTAGGTTTGCTTTAATTCCGAAAATGTTTGGCGCAAATTTTATGAGACTTTTACTCATGTTCTCATTGCGTGATTAAAGATAGCCAACTATAGCGGGCAACGCCGGGAACTCTGTTAGTACTTTTTATAGTAACTAAAACAATTAAATAATTAGTATGTAGGTGATTGAGTTGCATACCAACCTTGATTGAATACAAAAATAACGTGAAGTACTATCTAACATCTCCGACGCAGCACTTTATTCGTCATAAGAGGGAATATTACTGTTTACTTCTTTATATGTATTGTATATCCATTAAGGTCAAACCGCGTATACTGGTTCCAGCATCACGCAAAAAGAACTGAACACCTTTCGTAGGGGACATCATCGTTTTACATCTTAAGATCGGACATAAAATATGGTTTGTGTTTATGTTACCACGTGAGTTGGTGCCAGAGCAGTAAATGAACGCTGAACTTATCCTCAAAACACAAAAGATGAAATACCAACTAGATGTTGCATACTCCGTCACTATAACTCTCTTCGTAAAAATATTGAGGCATATATCAACTCTTCCCTTAAATTTTGGATGTTTAATCTTTAAACTCCAATAGATTGCCTCATGGAATCTCAAGAGGAAACTACTTGAAAAAATAATTATGATAAAATTTGCAGAACGGTTCTCTCCCCTTACCCTCACAACTTCAATCACTAAGTGCTTGTAGGAAAATTTTGATTCATCATTCACGGAAAGCTGCGATCATTATTATGAGATAGAGTAAGAGGTGTCATTTGATCTACCACAGAATCCTGGCTGTCTCTACTTTTCAATATTCCTTTACCACACTTGAAGAGAAAATCGTCTTCTTAGCGACCCCCTCAACGTGTCGCGCGCTCGATTTAAAAATCAAGGAGACCTGCCTAAATGGAAGCACCTAAGCTTAGAAATAACTTTAATTTGTATGAAGAGTGGAGAAAGGTATGGAAAACCAAAAGCCCGCACAACTGTGGGGTTTGCATAAGTTCCTACGACTTGTGTTCCAGGGTTTGACTAGCCTAGGCGTCTGATTAGATTTTTCACAGGACACGGAGTGTGCAATGCAACCGCACATAAGTGGGGACTCCGTGAAGATGCGCTGTGTGTATCCAAACCAGTGACCACATTGCGATGGGCTCTCCAGCAAAAAAGGACTATCTGAACGCCTTCTCACACTGCTTCAACCTGGACCATAATAATGATAATAAACACGGATTATAATTGTCTGTTAAATTACTGTATATCAACATATATTGATATTTTGAATATTTTTCGCTATTAATTAAACCGAGATACATTCTGCAATATATTCTTTCCAGATTCTTATATAATTTAAAATTCATTCAGTTTAACATTGATTATGTTATTCACTAATCCGTTTTCAATATATGTAGAAACCCTGATAGCTTAGCTTAATTGCAACAAATACAAACGTTTACGATACGTGTGTAACCGACTATTATGGGCTTAGTCGATTAGTTGACAGGATGGTTGAGTGGTGGGCCGCCCTTGCTATTATGGCACTGCGTGTGATCGCTCGTATGGGCCTAGGGCTTAATGCTGGAGGTTGTTGCAGTTGTGAGCGCAATGTGGCATTGGAGAAACCGACCAGATCCTAGGTACTGACCTGTGCGAAGTATTCCCACAGTTTGCCCTTGGCGATCTTCTGCTGTCTCCTCGTAGTACGGCGGCTAGATAGATTACAGTTAATCGGGATAACTGACACCACATGGTTAAGGACATAACCCTTTACTTTGTAATAGTACTACGTAATCATCATGAACTGGGCTATGGCTAGGTATAGGTTCTTCTACTTCTATTACGATAGACAAGGGGTCTAACTGCTACGATGGGCGTTTATTATACACTCTTGACTGAAGCCAATACATCCAAATGAATACTGCCTGCTAGGCTAACCCCGATGGTACTAAGCACTGAAGTCATAGTTACTTGACGTTAATGATCTACTCAAAGTATAGATGGTGGATCCATTACTTACAATGGAGAATGGCTAGCAGCTAGTCTTTGTAGCGATGTTGCCTGCTATCGGCCATGACGCGAGACCCGGCTATGGAGAGAGGCACCCTAACCGTTAAACTGACATAGTGTCTGCCCTGCAGTACTGATACCTCCAGAAGAGAGCCAGTGCGTACCGTCGCTCGTAATTTATCCCGATCGCCGAACGTTCTAGATGTTCGATCGGTCGTCACCCCGGTCATCGCCTTCCGTCCTGGCATCTGATGACGCTTGCGTCTGCAAAACATGGCTAACCTCACGCGAACTTTTCACGTGCGTACGGGACGTTGCTTTCAACTAAAGTACTAATTTTTAACCACTAAATAATATGTCTAAAAACCGTCCATTACACATGTTTGGATTTTCGAACATCAACATCAGTGGATGTACTGGTTCGGTTGAAATGCATAAAAAATGGAAAATGATATTCTGTATTATAATATCCAACCCACCCATTTCTATATAGAGTGCAGGTGAATCGTCATTGGTTTATTTGGAAATGGCCGATGCAAATTTCATGAAATTTGTTTCAAGTTTCTCACTAAACTAATTAAAACACTGTGGAGCTAAATCAACGCCTACCCGCATCTTTCTGGGTTTTTTCGGTGGGGGGGGGGGGACTGGAATCTGGGTTTACTTTAATTCTGGAAACTGGAGGTAGGATTTTGATGAAACTTAATACTCATGTTTCTCATTGGGTGAATAGAAATGAATCAACCAAAACTAAAACTGCCAATGTCGTTTATTAGTTATTACTATTACAAATTGCTTTTAATCTTACACCTATGTGGAAATTTTTCTACAAATCGGCTTAAAAATTATGCCTATTTTTCTATACATTATCAGCTAAATCGTTAATTGCCTCCTTAAGACTAACTTCAATCCTCACTCAACTAACCGAAAGCATAATTTTCCCACTCTCTTACTACCGAAATCTAATGCTAATTTATGGTCATGGTCCTTTCTTTCCTTCCTCATACTGCTCCTAAATACGAATATTCGCCTAGGCCTTATGACTAGCATGTGACTTATGCATGCCCTTTATTGTCATCACCCACTTTATGTCTTCCAAAGCCACCTCATCTCTTTTATAATTTCGTTACTGAGTACACCCTAATATAATTTTCATAGATCAATACAGCTTCTCTTTTTCCAACTTCCGAGTCCAGTATTTTATGCCGATGATGGGACATCCACCCACGACATTAAAGTAAGGGCCTAGCCATAGTGACTTGCCCCAATTACTCTCTCCAATGGATTCAGATCTTCGAAACATCTCCCTATAACAGTTGTAATACAAAATATACACTCTTTAAGCCTTTATTCAGTATTTTTCCTTCCACAAGCGTGCAAAATACATTCATACAGGTTAACCCTTTATGATATTTATTTTCGTTACTTACTTGTCCACCCAATTAGATACATATATGTAATCCTGCTATAAAACCTGAGACAACCTCACCACTGATTATAGACCAACAACAGAATTGTTAATTATAATACGAGTCAGTAACAGCAATGGCCCCAATACACTTCACTGTAGCATCCCCGTTCTCCCTTCAACCACATATGATACCGATTTTCACTTTTGCACTCTTAGCTTCGTCCCTCTGAAGAGTTCTTTCTCCCAACAACTTACAATCTGTTTTAATCCAGCCGTTTTAAGTTTTTTCTTGATCATTATTTGTAAACTTAATAGAGACACATGAACCACAAATGAATATAGGAGTACAGTTAGTCTTGGTTAAAAGAAGGAGTATTAGACAATGAGTTTTCCCTGATGGTTACAGAGTGTACCGCAGAGATAGAAGAGCAATTGGTGGAGTGATATTCATACTGATTAACAAAGATTACTATAGTTCCCTAGTGTTCATGGGTTTATGACTGTGAGCTACTAGAGGTCGATTGTTGAGGTGTTAAAAAAGAAACCAATCAGGATATTGACTGCTTACGGTAGTGGAAAAATGAGAGATGACTCTCAGGCTGTTGGATAGAAACTAAATTCATATTGACGGTTCAGACGTGAACATAGAACGGTAATTATTGGAGGGGATTTAAAAATTTACCAGATATCAACTGGGTAGGAAATAAGATTAATAACACAAAGGAACAGATATTTGAAAATACTTTAGTAAGGGAAGGAGGTTCCACACAAGTGGCAGAGCGGAACACGAGGAAATCAAACACATTGGCTATATTATTTCTAATAAAGCCTGATGAAAATCTTGTGTAGCGTCAGGTAACTGAAGGAATAAGTGATCATAATGCAGTATTGATGGATAGATAGATAGATATGTTCACTTTGATCCCATGTGAGAATAATCTCGGGGATGTGGAACAGTACATACACTTATTAGTAATGTCAATATTACTATATAATTGATAATATTATTATATATTGACAACAAGTTAGTTACGACCCATTAGTATAACCAATATTTCCTGTAATCTACAAATACAATCCCGAGTTAATTAATACTTATTATGTGGAACAGTGTATACACTTGTTACCAGCATCTAACAACCAGTTATTTTCTTATCAACCAGTTACCACAACTCATAAGCAGTCAATTACTTAAAAACCTGTTAGGATCATAATTTTTCACAGCAGTTTTTGAGTGCATGCTATCCCATGTTAGTTACTATATATGAGTGAAATTTTGTAAACAGTGTAATTACTTCATTTGTCAAAAGTTTCAACAGAAAGAAAAACCATATATCATTTTAGTAATTGTGGACAACTTTGTCACCTTCCCCTTCCATACACCATACATAAAGACGAAAATTTCAAACCATAGAACATAAATGGGTAGGTCAGCATGGTATGAAGATAAATGCCAAGAAGGGTCAGATTATTAGATACACTGATAAAAAACTAAGGATAGTTTGTAAATATAGGGTGGGATCAGAATTGTTTGTTGAAGGCTTGACATAATATTTGATGATAAACTCAACTAAGCAGAGTATATTGGGCAAGTGTAGTGTTGCAAATTGAAAAAAAACATTTTGTTTTTTTTCAAAATTTTGAAAAAAAAACATGAAAAAAAACATGGCACCGTTGTTTTTTTTCTAAATTTGGTTTTTTTTCAGAAAAACAATATATTTGATAAATTATAGTTTTATTTACATTTTACATTGTTGTTTTAAATATTACTGAATGATATAAATTATTACATAATGTTTGATAAATGTATCTCTATAGGTTACATAATATTATTCATCATCGGTGTCAGTATTAGTATCACATTCACTGGAATCAGCGCTACCAACACTAGTTTGGTCGGTGTCGGTGTTTTCACTTTCTCCTTCTGTTTCCTCTAGTTCCATCACTTCAGAAACATTTGCATTTCCTTTTCCTGGTTGTTCTTGTATTGTTCTCAGACGATTTTTAGATTTCAATTTTAAATTGTGAGCAATGTACACAATTTTGCTAGCTCTATAATTTGTCAGTCTATTCCTTTTTTTGGAATGAATGTCACTGTAAGTACTAAATGTTCTCTCAACTGCAGCCGATGTAGTTGGAAGGGTTAGAACTCTGATCGCTACTTTAGATAAGGCAGTCGACTTGCAAAGTCCTGCCCACCAAGCAATAGGAGTAAGCTCTTGTGATTTCGGATATCGATTACGCGCAATATTTCATCGTTGGAAGACCGTGGCATTGAGCTTAGTCATGTGGCACCGTTCATAAATACTGCGCCGTTAGTTCTGTATTACGGTCTTTTAAGTTTGAATTTAAATCTATTAACATACAAAATATGAGCTTTATTTCTTTTCAATAGTTGGTTTACGCAAACGGTTGCAAGGAAACGATTCATAATTACTGACAATTTTATGACTCGGTATCAGTATCACTATGCGCTGGCACCGTTCGTAAAAGGAAATTTTCAGTCAATGTCGCCAATACTTTCGTAATTATTGTTTTACTGAACCAGAAAAATATAGTACATTTAAAAATTAAGATAAGTACTTAGTATAAACTCTAAAACAGTCATATTAAACGATAACTGCCTTACAAAATTGAGATTTAGTAGTTGTGAAAAAAAACGTGTTCCAGAAAAAAAAACATGTTTTTTTTCAAAGTTTTTTTTCATGTTTTTTTTTCAGGCTTGAAAAAAAACCGTTTTTTTTACAACACTAGGCAAGTGGTAGGAAAAGGTTACAAAATCCTACGTTTACAGGAGAGGGTGATGAGAGGATGTACCAAAGATATTAGGAAATAGAGTTACAAAACTTTAGTCAGATCTTTTGATGAATATGGTGGTGTAGTTTGGGACCAATATTTTGTGCATCAAATACAGGGGTTGTAGGGCGTGCAAAGAAGAGGAGCTAAATTTGTTTACAGAAACTATCTCACGACCCAGTCAGTAACTGAAATGATAAAATAGTTGGATTGGGAGTCATTGAAAGACAGGAGGAGGGTAAAGAGAGTGATGGAAATGTACAACGCATACAG
>JARYHS010000755.1:0-18602 GCA_031002005.1 Vandiemenella viatica
ACCCAACTTCAGGCACAAGGATGTAGGAAGTTTCTCTTTTTTTGGCTAAGGGTGTCAGGTATTGGAATAAATTACCGTGCCTAGAGAAATGATGAATAAATTTTCAGAGACGTTGAAATAATTTAAGGCTAGAATTTGCAGAAGGAAAATGTAGGTGAGTGCAGGTAACGGGGAAGATGGGTGTAGGGAAATTGCTCCATCGCAATTTAATTGAATATTATTATTAAATTTTAATTTCCAAAGACAAATCTAGCTACCAACTTTTGCTCTATTTTCAGCTCCTGTACTAAATACTAATAATATTAAGGATCCTATTCATTATCACCAAGCTACCCGCTACATTCCCTACCACCCTATCCAGATAATAAAATATTTTCAAGCCAAACCCTAAGTGCTCAACTGTGTTTTCTGAGAGATGTTATGCCAAGATATTTTCACGTAATGTCTTCAACAAACATTTAACGTCTCTCGCTACAGCCATAAAGAACCTTCAGGTGATTTAACTGTGTACCTAGCAACGTGTTTTGCTACAACTGCACATTGTCTTGACCAACTAGTTAACTGTCCAAATTCCCCTGCACATATTCAGTCTATGAAACGTGACAGTGGAAAGAGCAACTACTGTCAGGAACACAGCAGAGCGTCCATAATCCGAACTAACTGCGACCGATGAAGAACGAAACTATTTCAAGGGTGAACCATGTTTACGATTATGCAAAATAGTAAAAATTTAGAAAAAGAATTCTGTATACAATACAATACATTTTCCATTGATCTCAATATAAGAGACAGGCTATGTGTGTTGTGCAAAGTTGTATAATCAATGTTTCGGATAACTAATGTCCGTATTTTCGATAGCTCCACTGTATATTGAATGTCATTCATCACAGATAGTAATTTTCATAGAAACCAACAGCGGAATGTTACCTCTTCACCCTGCTGTCACTTTGCATTAGTCTTGTCAGCTGATTTGTGGTGTTAGTTATCTGTTGGGTGTAGTATTATTTATTGCAGTGAAAAGATGGGAAAACAAAAATGTATGTAGACAATAAATGTGACACACATTAACCTGGAGGTGTGTTTCTGTCTTTAAAGTGTTTATGGAGGCGTGCAGGACACGTATTGCTTATTACAATTCCAAGAAGAAGGTGATCAGGCAATGTATTGATTATTTGCTTGGCGTTGCTTTACTAACAAATGTAAGCTGAGTTTTAATGCTGTGTTCCGTATGTATGAGTTGACTGATAAAATGTATGTCTTGTCTCTGATGTTGTATTTAATTAGTTAATAGCACCTGTAAGTAAAATGCTTTACAGATCTTTTGATGTTATTTTGAACAGTTTTATTAGGTACATTGAATTCCATTGTTTGTAAAAAAATTATTATTCACTATAATTCATCGATAAGGAAATCCTTACACCACGATTCAGAAAGCAAAACTTTTTTTCATGGTGATTTGCCGTGTATCCGTTTTTATGTTATTATCACTGGGATGCTATTTAATTTTTTATGAGTGCTCGGGTAATATCTAGATCGCGATACCGCTGCAATCACTTACTGCCTCACGATGTAAACGCTTCCAGATGGAGAGAGTATGACATCACTACATTGTTGAATGTGACGTATACGTTCCACGTGCAGATTTAAATCTCACTAATGGGGCCTTCCACAGAAAATAGTCCATCACTAATACGTCTCATATTGTGAAATTGTTAATTTTGCACCAGTAGTACAGGAATTAATTCATTAGTGATGAGGTTTTGATGCAGCCTGGACCTCACTGAAGCGTAACTATCAAACACCTTATTGCGGATACCTGATTTCTATGTCGTATCTATCGCTGTTACTGTCGTTTACGTCTTAATACTGCCTGGATCATCGTGAAATGTAGCTGTCGCACACGATATTGCTGACAGAATTTCCAAATTGTATCTCTATCTGTTAGTATGGTCCAGGCTGCGTTACAACCTAATGCAAATAGTTATTAAAATAAAAAATTATAAATATTTTATTTCGTATGAATGATTTTAATAGCAATTTCAGCCATGCGAGGAAATATAGAAGTATGTAATCGAATACAAATCGATAGAATTGCGACTAATGACGTTAACGTTACAGGAACCAATGTTATGGAACGTTACGAATGAATGATATCAATTACCAGTTTGGAATGTTTTTGATATTGTAATAATATTATTAATCGTGCAAGTAATAATTTTCTTTAACTTTTTTAATCCGTAATTTTTATTATTATTATTGATATTAGTTATGTTCTATGGCCTAGCCTGTATTCACAAATCAATCAAAGGCTTCGCACAGTAATGTCATACTCTCTTCATCGGGAAGTGTTTACATCGTGAAGCGGTAAGTGGCTGCACTGGTATCGCGATCTAGATATTACCCGAGTGCTCTAACGTGTTTTCTGGTTTGTTGTTTTGTCTTAATTTATTTATGGTTATTTATGGTCCAAGCTCGTGAAGCCAACAATTTGTAGTTGTCTGATATTCGATTTCTTTATTGTCTTGCGCTTTTGTTTCAGTTGAAGTTAGTCAAGTTTTGTGTTTTTACTGTTTACTGAAATTAATTAGTTATATATTTGGCAATACAGTGACACTTACTGAAAGATAGTAAAATAAAGAAAATATGAAAATATTAATATTGCTTGCCTTGGAAGTAACACTCAGTAAAAGAGTTACTGCATAATAAGCAGGTGGTACCAAAAACAGGAGTACCACAAGACAGTATATCACAACCATTACTGTGTATCATTCTAATTAATGGTTGTACTGGTAGTTTCTGTCAGAATCACTGGGTGTCTATCTTCCTGAAACTCTGATTTAAGTCCTCATCTAAATAACAGTTGTGATTGTTCCTTTAAATTTCTGATCCCGTCATGTATGTTTGCATCAAGAATGGAAGAATTATTATGATTGTGTGTACAGTCACTTAATGTAAGTTATTCTTTGTGCTTGTACAATACAATACATTCATTTTCCATTGATCCCAATATGAGAGACTGGCTCTGTGGGATGTGGAAAGTTGTCCATTTACAGATAAACAGTTGCATAACAAAATAATAAGTACACCAGAAGATTTATAGTCATAGCAAATATGGTACATTAAACAATTCTGTAACAAAATAATATATACACCATAAGATGTACAGATATAGCATACATGGTACCGTAAACAATTGTGTAACAAAATAAATACATACACCAGTCATAGCATACATGGTAAATTAATTATGTAAACTATGTTTACACAAGCTACTGGCAGTTATTTTTTAGGTACCTTTGAAATAAATTCTTCGACAGAGTAGGAGTTGTCAATTTAAAATTCTTTAAATTTTTTCCTGAATTTATTCTTATCATCTGCTAGACATTTAATATCTGTTGGGAGCTTATTGAAGATATGTATCCCTAACTATCGGACTCCTTTTTGAACAAATGACAATGACTTGCAATTCTTACTTCTAGTGCCATAATTGTGTATTTTACTATTTGCTTCAAGCAAAGTATAATTTGTGACTACAAAGGACATTAATGTCTGTATATACTGAGATGCTAATGTTAAAATGGTAAAATGTTAAAATCCCTAAACAGCTCTCTACATGAAGTTCTATTCCTAACCTCACACATAATTCTTATTACACGCTTTTGGGCTCTGAACACTTTGTCTCTATGTGTAGAATTGCCCCAGAATATTATTGCATATGACAATAAGGTGTGAAAATAAGCAAAATGAACTAGCTGTCTCATATGGAGATCACCTATAGCTGAAATTGTATGAATTGCAAACGTGGCTGCACCCAATCGCTTTAATAAGTCAGAAACATGTACTTTCCAATTTAAATTGTGATCAATATACAAACCTAGAAATTTCACATTCTCTACCTCTTGAATAGATTGGCTTGCAAATTTTATGTCTATATCTGGTGTTAATCTGTGTGATGTACTGAATTACATATACTGTGTTTTATCAAAGTTTAAAAACAAGCCATTAGCTATAAACCATTTATTAATAAGTTCAAAGACATAATTAAAATATATTCTGTAGATAAATCTGGAGTATTTTTAATTCCTATTGGACAAATTTTGAGTTTTTAGATGAAACACAAGGTAGATCATTTATATATATTAAAAACAATAGTGGTCCCAATATAGAACCTTGAGGTACAACACATCTGATTAATTTCCACTCAGTAAACAATGGATTTCTTAAGGCAGCCTTAAAATTCTCCATTGACACTTTCTGTTTTCTATTTAGAATGTAAGAACTAAGCCATTTATAATAATGCCATCTATACCATAATACTATAGTTTTTGTATCAGAATTTTATGATGTACACAGTCAAATGCCTTAGATAAGTCACAAAATATTCCCACTGGAATTAATTTATCATTTATTCCTTCTAAAATATTGTCAGTGAATGCAAATATAGCTTGTTCTGTTAAATGACCCTTTTGAAAACCAAATTGTGATTTGGTTAGAAGATTTTTTTTTAAGGTGTTCATAAACTCTATTGTACATTGCTTTCTCAAAGGCTTTGGAGAAGGGTGTTAGTAATGAAATTGGACGGTAATTCGATACAGCTGCCATATCTCCATTTTTATAGAGTGGTTTAACTACAGCATGCTTTCCTTTCTGGAGAAGTACCCTCAAGTAAAGATATATTAAACAGATAACTTAGTATATTACTTAATTCTGTGGAGCACAATTTAATTAATCTGCTGGAAATCCCATCATAACCACTTGAGTATTTGCTCTTAAGGGATCTGATAATTTTTCTTATTTTTTCTGGAGTAACTAATTTTACAGACATAGAGTTAAATTTTTCATGGAAACCTGTTCTGACAAAATCCATACTAAGAACGAAGTCTTTCTCGGCGTTGAGAATGTATAAACTGCTCTCGGGTGACTAGCCGAGTCAAGAGTGCGTTGCCGCCATCTTCTGGTGAAGTGCCTTCACCAGAAAATGGCGGCAATGAATCTAGTTGCTGAAATATCGTGTGACAACGCACTCTTGACTCGGCTAGTCACCCGAGAGCTGTTTATACAAAATCCATACTGTGTGCCACTGAGCTATTAGCAGTAAATTTATCAGCTACAGATAAAAAATATTTATCAAATATACTGGTAATTGAAAAATTAGATTCTACTGAATTATCTTTGATAAAAATATCATTACTTGATTGATTATTTTTTTCCTGTTTCCTTTTTTACAATGTCCCATATAGTCTTAATTTTATTTTCAGAATCATGAATTTTATGTTTGCAGTACTGTTTGTAATGTGTTTTAACATTAGCATTCTCACTGTTCCTAGAGGCAATATCCAACTTCCTTTTATTAATGCATGATGTTCTAATGCCAATAGTTATCCAAGGATTTTGTTCTTTTTGAGAAGCACGACACTTTTTCAAGGGGAAGCAACTTTCAAAGTAATTTAATACAATGCTACTAAAAATGTTGTATTTTTCATCCATACCTTGAGCACTGTAAACCTGTTCCCAGTTGTGGTATTCAGGCACTTTCTAAAACAAGTAACCGACTCATCAGTTTATTACACGCTGAAGTTTATAAGACATTACTCTTAGTGCTAGTTCCTATTGAAGTATTGATGGTTAATAACTGGGCATCGTGATTCTAAAGTCCATTGATGGATGGCTTGATGGTAAAACTGAATTTTGAGGTATCTAGGAAAACATTGTCTATAGCTGAGTGACTATTATTCATAATCTAGTTGGAAAATTAACTACCTGAGTTAAATTAAATGAACTGACTAATGATTCTAACATGACTTTACAGGGTAAGTTATTTAGAAAATCTACATTAAAATCACCACATACAACTATTTTGACTTGTTTTCTGCTTAAAAATGTTAATATTAGTTCAAATTGGTTCATAAATATAGAAAAGTTTCCTGATGGTGCTCTGTATACTGTTACTATTATGAAAATTTCATTATTGAAATTTAGCCGTGTAGCACAAGCTACAAAATATTGATCAACACAGTTCTTGCTAATATTTATATCCTCAAAACTATAACCATTTCTAACATAAGTGACAACTCCTCCTTTCTCCAAGTTCATTCTACAATAATGAGAAGCTAAATTAAAGTCAGTTACATTTGACATACCTATTCCTGTTGTTATGTGGTGTTCAGACAAGCATAAAACTTCAATTCTATTGATATCATTTAATTATTTATGTGGACTAGCAATTCATCTACTTTGTTTGTTAACCCTCTGATATTCTGATGTAATAAATTAATCCCTATGCAATTTTTAATTTTGGTATCTGATAACTCATTATTGTTTAAACTAATTTCTCTTTAAAACTCTCTGCCTAATACATGATCCTAATCTAAAAAAGGAGCTGCCCTAACACCATTAACAACAATAATCTGTTCATGTGAATTTGTGGCCCCAATTAATTGTTTTGCAATGAGATCTGAAAGAATCCCCTTCCCTCTACTATTGAGGTGTAGCACATGCCTGGTATAACGCCACCTACCAATAGCATCTACATGGTACCAAGCACATGCCAGAGCCAATATCAGACATAAGATACCTGTTCCGGTTCCAGATTCACTCGCCTCACAGCAGAGTTCATCTGTGGCCGATCATAGCGTCTCAAGACCGACATCACACTGACCCGAGTGTGGCACGTTGCTTCTGCTATTTTCTCCAGGTCATCTCTGATACTATACCTATCATTCATGCCCAAACTATTTACCGCTCCTCCCACTATCACTACATGATCCTGATCTGTGAAATCCTTACACAAAGAACCTATATCTTCTACTACGTGACCAAGACTAGCACTAGGTTTGAAGAAACTCATGACCTGGAAACCTGATCCTAATTTTTCCTGGACCAATGGCCCAACACCTCGACAATGACCATTACCTACCAGCAAGACTTTCTTTTTCCCTAATCCCTGCCTACCAGACTTAACTACACAGCTTTCCCTACAAGTCTAGCTGCTTATTACCTACACCTATTACTACAGAAGGCTCATCCCTGTCTAACTCTCGCAACAGGGCAAACCTATTTTGGACCCCAACAACAAAAGAATCAGAAGCCCTTCTTGTTCTAATTGCCCTTTTCCCAGTCACCAGTTCCCAACCATCTCTGTTTTCCTCCCTGCGCAGCCTATCCAACTCCTTTCTAGCCTCTATCAGTTCAGCTTGAAGGGCACTAATACCTTCCTCCTGCTCCAATATCTTCCTACTTTTGAAACAATCTTTACATAACCATGAGAGAGCCTCCTCAATTTCCCCAACTTCGACGCCACTACAAATCGGTGACCAATGAAACCATTTCTCACACCCTTCGCAAAAAATTCCAACCCTGAAAAATCTTCGGCAATGTCCACACTTTTCACTCATGATTACAAGAAACTAACAACAACAAAGTATACAATACGAGAGACAAAATTTGTTGACCTTAACCTTACAAAATATCTGCTAAATTAATTCACAAGTAAGCTTCATCTAAATATATTTTCGTTCTATAACAAAAATCTGAACTTAAGCCGAGCAGTTCAAAAATGTAAACAAACACAGAAAGTAAACACGGAACAGACCAAAGCACTAAATCACATTTTTCTTTTTTTTTTTGCACGAATAAAAACACTCACTAACGCTCACAGTAGTAAAATGTATTAGAATTTAGAGTTTCTAATTACTATTACAATAAAAAATAACTATTAACTATATTTATTTATAATTTAAATACACACGTTCGTGCGGTATGTGTTTCCACGGTATTCCAAAGATACCTAGAGGCCATTGGGTGTGAGGTTACATAGCAGAGGTAGAGATCTGTGGTTATAATTCTGTCAGAATGGATGCATTGTTTTCTTTATGAATTTCTGATCTTTTTTCGTTAAGAGTAGAAATTTCTCCTACAGTGTGGAACAATATTCTGGTAGCTGTGTGAACGAAATTGTGTCCATATGGATTCTCCAAGTGTTTAATCAATCATTCAGTCAGCTCAGCTACCAACTGAGCTGGGCTTCCTTCTGAATCCTGTAGTTAATTCGTCCATTTACATGTTTATCAGTCCATATGGTTATCTGGTATTCAAACACATTTCACTGTATCCCTCCAAGTGTTTCTCATTTAATAATCTTAATCATATTTACTACCAAACTTTTTCTGTAATAACTAAATTCATACTAGCTACTCTCTTTGCTAACTCTTTTGTTGCATAATTTTATTCATTGTAGCTATTACACTACATCTCTCTACTTAACTATAGGTCAAACGAAGGACTTGGACCCATAATCTTAATTCTATTTGCTGTCTTAGCAGGTGTTCTGAATGATAAATATTTCTTCTAATCAACAAATGTCTCCAATTCTCATGAGATAAACAAATCAAAGGCTGGTGTGAGATTGACTATAACTTACTGAAAATTGAACATGGAATAGCTCATTTTCACCTCCCTTCTCGCAACTGTATAGTAGCCAATTACAGTTGACTCCTATATTCACTAATCACTGACTAGTAATGAATAGTAACTGCCATTGAATTTCATGTAGGCCTATGTGATACATTATATTACATTTGAGTCTCTCGTAATTATGAGTACCATGTTAGTTGCTGTATATGAAATATGAGTATTAATTTATAAACAGATCACAGACTTATTATTTATATCACATATCATATATATATATATATATTATTTCTGTAAGGGTATTTTTAGTCACTAAGCCATTAACTCCATTCATACTTAACCGAAATCTATGAATGAGACATTATTTTAAAGCTTGTGATCTGCACTTTGGTCACGTCATATTCTAAGAAAGGGATTATTCGGAATTCCAACCTTAAAGGGCAAAAATGTCAATATTTCTGAAATGCTAATTTGTTTGTTACAAGTCATTTGTCTCTCTGTATACCTATCTGAGATCATTTATGGAGCATCATTTTAAAGAGTAAGATCTCCGCTGTGATGACATCATGTATTAAGACAGTAATTTTTCAGAATTCGACCCTTAAAGGGCAAAAGTATCAGTATTTCTGCAACACATTTTTGTGTCACGAGTCATTTATCTCCCTTCATATGAAACAGATATAGGTAAATAAGGTGTCAAATTAAATATTAAGATCTCTTCTGTGTTCACATTATATTCTAAGATTGGAATTTTTCGTAATTCGATCCTTAAATGGCACAAATGTCAATATTTCTAAAAATGCGTTCTTTATAACTCGAGCCATTCTTCTACCTGGTTATCTAACCAAAATTGATAAATGAAGTAGGATTATGAAATGTCTCAGCTTTGGTGACATCATGTATTAAGAAAGATTTTTTTTTTTTTTTTTTTTTTTATATTCAACCCTTAAAGGGGAAAAGTACCAATGGTTGTTCAACGCATTTTTGTGTCACGAGCCATTTATCTCCATTAATATATAACCAAAATAGATAAATGAATGTACCATTCTAAACATTAAGGTCTCCGCGGTGGTCGCATCGTGTTTTAAGGGTGGTTATTTTTCTGAATTCAACCCTGTAAAGGGCAAAATTATCAGTACTTTTAAAACGTGTTTATTATGTCTCAAGTCATTTATCTCCATTGATAATTCTACAAAATTGATAAACGAGGTATCATTTTAAAGACCGAAGTCTTCGTAAGATCTTCAGTTGGTTACACCATATTTTAAGAAATGAATTTTTCAAAATTAGTGTCTTAAATGGCAATAGTATTAATATTTGTACAACGCATTTTTCTGTCACTAGCCATTTATCTCCCTTGATACCTAACCAAAATCGATGAACGAGATATCGTTTAAAATATTAAAGTATTCGCTTTGGCCACATCATATTTTAAGAAAGATTTTTCTCCAAATTCAACCCTCAAGGGACAAAATTGTCATCATTTCTGAAACTTTCTTTTTTTACCTCACTTGAGCCTAATCGAAAGAATCATTTTTAAGACCAATATTTCCGCTTTGTTCACACCATATGTTATATAGGGAACTTTTTGGAATTCGACTCTTAATAGGCAAAAGTATAAATATTATTTCTACAACGTGTTTTTTTTATATATATTATGAGCCATTTATCTCCTTTGATACTTAACAGAAATCGATAAATGAAATATCGTTTCAAGATTAAAGTCACCAATTAGGTAAAATCATAAATTAAGAATGATTTTTTCGGAATTTGATGCTTAAAGTGGTTGTGCATATGAGACAGTTCAGAGCCAAGTCCCTAAATTGTAGCAGAAGATATCACAGATATGTCAATAAACTGTTTTCTGTACAATAAGTAGGTTTTCAGATATCTTTTTTTATTACAGAAATATGTATATTTTTTTTTTTGATACACTTCCAGAGTAAACACATATCACAGAGATATTGATATGCTGTGTGCATTTTGTTCAGGTTCGTTGTAATCTGTTAAGTTCTGTGGCAGTTTGTCATACATACAGTGTATATTAAATTTTCCTGTTTCTTAATATGTTTTGATGCATACCTATTACAGTAAACAAATTCATATTTGCTACAGATCTGCAGTTCTACTTTATATTATATTACAAACATTCAACATCACCTTTCATCGTGTTCAATTAGTGAAATTTTTGCATGGATCATCTAGTTTTCTTTGTTGGTATAACTCCTTAGCAATGTTTTGCAGTAAAGGAATTGAAATTTTTTCTCTATTTTCTTTTACAGGTCAAAAGTCAGGTACCGTCTAAAAAAAATTCTGTGTTGTAATCAAATGATATTATCTTGTTGAACAAGTTAAAATCTGATGGGAGCAATTTGAGTGGAACTAGTGAGAGCATCATGTCAGGAGTCAGGCCATCACAGTATACATGCACCAAGTGTCTTCAATACTTCACCAATAGGGTGTTGCTAATTGGGCATGTTTTCAGTCATTTTAGTCTTTTGCTAAATACACCATTATATATTTGCCAAAACTGTGGTAAAATTTTCACAAATCAGTCAAAATTGTATGACCACCATGCCGAAGAGACCAAGGAAACTACTTTTAAACATCCTTCAGTAATTGGACTTACTTGTACATTCTGTGGAGACACTTTTTTGTTTTGGTGCTCCCTAACAAAACATGTGTTCACCCATATGTCAGCTGTTTCAGCTCCCTTGTATGTATGCACATACTACTCTGAAGACTTTGAGGATATGACAAAACTGCATAAATCCACCAGAAAAATTTCTGAAAGAAGGTAAGATTAGGCTTTACTATCTTATATTCACCCTGCAGTTAATTTAAAATTTGATTCTGATTATTTCTTGTGATCAGAAATATTATGTTTTCTTGATTAACATCAAAGGATAATCTATTACTTGATCCAATAGGTAAGATTTGTATAGTTATCTGAGAGACTTTGAGTAGTAAGTAGGTTGTAATAAAGTCAGATAGATCTAGAATACATTCTAAGAATGACAGAAAACCAGCTTCTTCATTGTCTAGTTTCAATGTAGCATTATTGGCCAGCAAAGTCTCGCTACTGAGATTATCCAACTGAAAAAGAATTTTAGTGAAATATGTGGTCACGACACTATAGGTGGTAGGGAAATCCTGTTAGTAAGATAGAAGAAGATATGTTTTATCTATGTGAATGATTTGTATTAGAAGGTTTATTTTGAGATACTTTGGATTATCAAAAGCTTCTTGCACACTTTGGGATTGGAATTCAATTGTTCTTTTAGTTACACTTTAACAAATTATTGGAAGGTACTGTGATTTTCAGTAAGGTAGGCCTTTTCAAATATATTATTGTAAATACACACATCAATAATATTTCAATCAATTAGCAATAACTTCTGTCTAAGTGTTCAATAATCTGGGTAACAAATATCATGTCTCCTTAGATTATTTTTACAGTGAACTAAATTTGATAAATTGAGAAAATATATTCTGAACAACTCCATATTTTAAATTTGTCCCAAGGCCCCAAATTGGATAATTAGGTAGGGATTTTCTTATATTATTCACTAATAACCTTTCGCTTGTCAAGGGCTACCACTAATTAGTTTTTGGTGCCATCTGTCACTCAGCTATGATAAATAATGATAAAAATTAATGAATATTCCTGTAACAAGATATAATAAACAATTATTCAGGTATGATGAATAAGCTATAAAATTAGTTAGTTTTAAACATGTATAGTTGGTATTAGTCATTAGTGGTATTCTTCTTATCTTTTGGATACATCTTCTTAGTCATACACAATTTCTGCCTTCAAATTTATTATTCCACCACATTTCTTCTGGTGTGAATGGCAGCTAAGCAGAGGAACTGTGCAAGAGCATGTTCAAAAATCGAGAAAAAGAACAAGGAGTGGAAGTGAAGAGTATATACATGATGTTTATATTATTATTAAATCATTCTTTAAAATATACCATTGACTGGAAAAATGAAAATATTAAAATGAACAATAATTAATAAAATATGAAATTAAACACTGCCACTATTGGGCGATTGTTCATTTTAGGTTTTGATTTATTATGTCTTGTAACTCATAATGACGTGTGCATAGAATCTGTAACTACTAGTCAACAAATCAACAGTATTGTCATTTTTAAAGCTGTATTTAAATATATTTCTGTAATATGTTATCACCACACATCAACATGATTGTCTGTTTTTGTTTATAGATATTATTACGGATGTCATTGTAACAGTCCCAATTACAAGCCAAAAATTCCTGCAACTGTGCGTGGAGAAAACCAAAAGGAAGAGGAACCATTCTCATGGAACTTCTACAATAAGAGATTAAAATACAAATATGAAGGCGAAATACGTCAGTCTGATGAACAGCCACATGTGAATCAAATAAGTGAAGTATCAGGGCAATTTAAAATACACGATCGAATTCATTTCAGTGAACATCCATTTTATTGTGAATTT
Organism: Vandiemenella viatica; assembly: GCA_031002005.1. NCBI lineage: Eukaryota > Metazoa > Arthropoda > Insecta > Orthoptera > Morabidae > Vandiemenella > Vandiemenella viatica. The sequence continues at coordinate 12,895 of JARYHS010000755.1, forward strand.
TGTAGAAAATGTTTTACGCAGTCTGGAAATCTTAAAAAGCACAAGCGGATTCATTTTGGTGAACGACCATTTTCTTGTGAGGTTTGTGGAAAATGTTTTACACAGTCTGGAAATCTTAAAGAGGACACAAGCGGATTCATTTTGGTGAACGACCATTTTCTTGTGAGGTTTGTAGAAAATGTTTTACAGATTCTAGTCATCTTAAAGACCACAAGCGGATTCATTTAGGTGAACGGCCATTTTCTTGTGATGTTTGTGGAAAATGCTTTACACAGTGTGGTCACCTTAAAAGACACAAGCGGATACACATAAGCGAACGACCATTTTCTTGTGAATTTTGTGGAAAATGTTTTACACAGTCTGCAAATCTTAAAAGCACAAAACGGATTCATTTTGGTGAACGGCCATTTAAGTGTGATGTTTGTGGAAATGTTTTACACAGTCTGGAAACCTTAAAAAGCACAAGCGGATTCATTTTGATGAACGGCCATTTTCTTGTGAAGTTTGTGGAAAATGTTTTAAAGAGTCGGGTTATCTTAAAAGGCACAAGCGGATTCATTTAGGTGAACGGCCATTTTCTTGTGATGTTTGTAGAAAATGCTTTACAGATTCTTGGGGACCTTAAAAGGCATAAGCGCATTCATACGGGTGAATGACTATTTATTTGTGATGTTTGCGGAAAATCTTGTACAGATACTTGGGATCTCTAAAACGATTAATCGGATTTATTTAGGTGAAGGGACATTTTCTTGTAATATTTGTGGAATTTCTTCAGTGCAAGTCTGGCTACCTTTAAAGCATAAGCAGATTCATTTAGGTTAATGTACCAGTTTTCTTTTGTTGTGTGGTGAATCTTTGTAGAGTTTAGGAGCCTTGAAAAAGTTTTCGTAGTAACACAAACGCCAATTTATTGAGAAATATTGAAAATATATTCAGCTGTTTGCAACTTTTAGTACATATCAGTGTCCCCCAATTTGTTGGGAACTTTGTTCAGAGGCGTTTACAAACTCTGGAACCTGTAAAAGGCACAGTTGGATTTATTTAGGTAAACTTTAATATTCATGTAATTTTCTTGCAATAACTATTACATATTTTGCGATTCTTAAGAGCACAAGGAATATTTATCTGAATGCACATTTTACTATGAATTTTGTGGAAAATCTTTTATGCTAATTGAAAGGCTTTCATTTATTGAACGGCCATTTTCTTTGATTTCTATAATAAAAAATTACACCTTTCAGGTATCTTGAGTGCAGCTAGTAGCATTTTTTTATGTGAATTATAATTTTCTTACGTATTTTGGGTGCTCAGATCTTACAGAAAGGAATGAATTTTCATTAGATACAAAAAATTTGTTTAGGTCTACCAATTTTCTTGTACAGTTTGTGCAAAATCGGTTAGATGGCCTGGTAACCTTAAAAGGCAAGAGTGTTGTTATAGTTGATTTTCATGTGAGGTTTATAGAAATCCTTTAATGCAGTTCTGAATATTCCAGAAGTACTAAAGTAATAGTTATTTAAGGTGAATTCTAATTGCTTAGGTATTTTGTGAAATGGGATAAGGGCACTACTTGATTCATTTTGCCACTATCCCGCATTTCCACGAAGCTTGGGAAAAATATTTTACACAATCGTGGAACATTGAATGACATAGGAGGATCAAATTAGGTAAACACCCTTGTAAATTGTTGTATAGAAAGTTACTGTGTGTAGGAGCGTTAAAATATTAACAGGGTTCATTATGTGAATGTACATGTTCTTGTGCTGTTTATATAAAATCGTTTAAATAATCTGAGATTCTCGAAGAGCATGAGATAATTGATTTTGTTTTGAAGTAATCATAAAATCTACCAGAGAATTAAATTTGGTGAACATCTTTTGCATTCTAACAAATGTGGAAATTATTTTAAGCGGTAAAGTAACCTAAGAATTTATGAGTAGTAACACTGAGATTAATTAACATCCCATTGTCAATTGTGCAGAAAAGCATCTTATTGTTTATATAGGAATTACTGCAATTTGAAAATATCTGTTACCAAGTTATTATTTTTGATTACTTTATTTAGATAATGATTTTGGCGTCTACAGGAATAAAAATGAGCAGTTAATACTTTTAAATGAGTGTATTTCTTCTTTCAGGCTTGTGGTAGAAAATGTACACTCAAATGTAGGTATTCATATTATATTCATAAAATTGAAGGAAGTGATAAAGACACAGTTATTACAATATTTTGATTTAGTAAATTAAATTTGTTGGGGGCACAAACCATTTGGACAATAAGGAATAAAATTATGTTCATCTTGTGTTTTGTGTGTTTCTAGCTATCCTCAACTTTAGTGAAAATCAGCTTATTTTCACTATCCTTTGTTGTTATCTGGATATATTTACTGATATTATTTAGGGGGGGGGTTTCTGGCGCGTCGACGACGAGTTCATTAGCGCTGATATTCTTTAGCTTTAAACTGATAACTACATCTAACTTTGTAACATCAAAACATAAGTTACATGTGATTGTTTTTATAAAATCAGTTGGTTATTAATTACATTAATACAAGCTCAACCCAGTCGCCACCAATGGAGTTTTGTATCAGACTTCGTATTCCTAAAGTCGTAATTTCTTGCCTTTGTTAACACTTTACTATCTCGATAATACTTTGATTACCGAGTTACTATACCCCAATTCACCACTGAATCCCATCACAATGAAGTGACTGTATTTCACACAATTTCATCGCCGACTCTCACTGTTCTATGTATCCACACGCACTTATAAAGCACACCTCGCTTCCCTTCTGCGCCAAACACAATATGCGTGCTACCTCCCGGAAAAAAAACGTTCGTTCACTCTTGAGTGCACATCTTGACTTCCGGCTTAATTACTGGAATTAACCAACACAGTGAAGTGGCTGTATTTCATACTATTTCATCACCTACTTTCACTATTCTAACTATGCACCAACACATGCTGCCCCTCAGCCAAGCAAGTCCGTTAACTCTCAGCCCTGCCGACTTAGTCACTTGACCCCTTCCACCACAGTTATCCTTGTATCCTGACACTTCCACCGAAAAACTGTTGCAAAGGATCCGTTTATAAATTTATGTATAAATGGAGAATTCGACATAAAAAAAAGCAAAAAGGCAGGGTGTGCGAGTAAACCCCCCCCCCTTTTCTAGTGAGTTTAACTAAATACAAACCATTCCTATAGTGGTGGTCACTACAGATTACATAGTTTATAATCTTTATTGAAAAGTATTCTAAACATTGAACATGAACATTAAACCTGAACTATATCCAGATTCCCAAGGACAATTGGATTCCAAACAGGCCATAAAGCTACAATAGTTTGCCCTGAAGCTTCCTACAACAACATTAACAAATTATTTTTGCAAGTGTGTGACAAATCAAATTCCAACACATTCAAAGAATTCTTCAAAACTACTACCAACATATAAACAAATCCCTTCGGAATTAATAGCATATAGCAAAATTGGATGATCTATGGGAAAAAAATGTCCTAAACATGAATAATATCAACCTCGTTATAACAGCATCAGTTTACAATGAGATTATAGTCCATCCCACCTGAAAAGGAAAACAACACATACATGCTATTTTATGTATAGTGCTTCACACACTTTGGTTTATTTCCTGTAATCACTTACAGCAATATTTACTGTTGCTCCTCACACAACGCTGCTGTCTTCACCTCCTCTTCTATAATGCAGTGGAATAAAGTGAAGGATATGGATAGATTAAATGCGGTACTTGCTTTAGCAAGATAAAACGGTTTCCAAGCGAGGGAAAAAACGAAAAGTGAATCATCAGCTTATGGGTTGTGTTTACCTATGGACTCAACATGTCCGGAGTTCTGGAAGGCCACGTATCTACCTCCCCCCAACACCACAGCATCATCACATTGCATGTCTGTTTGAAATTTAATATATTTCTTCCTTCAGCAAACAGATTTACTCCTCGCCTCTTCTTCCTTCTCCTTCGTTTCTTTATATTCCTGCCCTAATCACGCAGGTCTACTCGTGCATTCTTCTTTGCACTGTCCATTTGGTACTTTGCTTTCTTTCCAATCATATCTTCTTCTGTGTGTTTCTTCATAGTGAACACAAACAGCAGAAGTTCCTATATATTGTCATCAAAGAACATCACCTTCACCTCATGCTTATCACGCCGTTGTAAACAAACAGCTGTCAGTACCACTTAAATTCACTGCCGTCACCAGCTGTTTCATTGTTATTGTGCTCGGCCAGGTCAACTGCCCGCCATACCACTGTCCTCTGCCCACTGTCAGTTGTGTTCTTTGTGCACCAAATGTTCACTCCTTCACATGGGTTGTACACCGTTGTCAATTTACTGTCGGTGCACAATGGACTTTCACTTTACTAACATGAACTAACGACACTCCGCTCATCTCAATCGCTTCTTCTTCCTGATTGGTTTCGTTCTGCCTCATCGTTTCGATCTCCTCCCATGTATTCGATGCACTAACCTCTTGTGAAAGGTCATTTGTCCAGTTCCGCACATCTTGTCGTATCTCCTGCAACTGGAATTTATTATTCTCCCTCAACTCAGTTAATTCATTCTCCATACATTTGTCCGTGATTCCATATCTTCCCTAAGACTGTTTTCACTAAGCTTATCTTCAAGCTTTTGTGTTTCAGTTAAATTTTCGCGAAGCTTATCCTCAAGATTGGCGAGGTTTTCCCTAAGCTTCCCTTCAAGATTTTGGGTTAAATTTTCGCTAAGCCTCCCTTCAAGGTTGTTAAGTTCTTTCCTAAGCTTAATATCCTGACTGGTTGAATTTTCACTAATTTTTTTTCAAGATTTAGGGTCCTAGTTAAGTTTTCACTCATCTGAGCAGCAATGGATTCCAATACAGCCTTAAACTCCCCAATTGAAACCCCGTGGTCTTCAATACATCCCAGCGTGACTGAAGTCCAACGCAGAAACAGATCAAGACAAAACCAGTGAATAGAGAAAATAAAATTCAGCAAAGCTACTGCGCGCATGCAAAGGCTAACTACAGGTTTATATTTGCAGCAAACTGGAAAGCTAGTATCATATTTCGTGACGAAATGCGCTTGTAGTAATAATTATGAGAGAAGAAACCTCATATAGTATGGTTTCTTTCCCAATGGAATTTTCCACAAAATTTCGGAAAACTACTAACATCTACAAAAAACTAATGGAAGTAGGAAAGGAATAATAATTTTGTTGCTGCTTAGCTTTCCATGTTTTCTGATCGCCGCCGAGGATTTGCCGCGTCGCCTCCCCGTCACTCGTCCGCCGTCAGCTGCGATGTTATCGTTGTAACACCTCGCGCGAAATGAGTAGTTGTGGCTGCCGTCACAACGGAGAGCCACTGTTGTCTTCTTGCGCTGTGTGGAATATCTGCCAACAGTCAATCCGTTGCGCCGCCACGCCTACCGTATGTGGAATGTCTTTCCCGTGGTAACTTATTGTTGTTGCTTCATGGCTGTCGACATCGAGGTCATTAACCCGCGGTAACTTTAGTTTTTATTTAGAGGTCACGCCTATACAGTCCTATTGTTGACTCGGTTTCACTTCTTCTATGGTATTTATAACAAATAATTACAAATTTTTCCTGTCTTTTTCCTTTCACCGGGCAGTAAACGCAATTTGTTACAAACTTGACTTAAAGTTATTTCCGAGCCGAAATTTTCAGGTCACTATA
>JARYHS010000756.1:0-13000 GCA_031002005.1 Vandiemenella viatica
ACCCTATCCACTAAAATAAATCATTAAAACCGGTTCACAATTGGGACAGGTGTCGCTGAAGATACATAAAAAAATTAATTGAGAACCTCCTGTGAAAAATAGGGACATAATGAACACCTGAAGATGAATTTCCCGATGATGAGACCCTGACAGTTTGGTTTCTATAACCAGAAAACCTGTAATCCGCGACTTCCATCGAAATCGTTAAAACCGTTTTCGAGAAAGCCAGTTACATATATATGTGGTCGTACGAGCTATTAACGACAAAATTCTTTCTTAAGCAAAGAAGGAGGGAAGATATAATTCTTATAAGTATCAGTACGACAGCTAATTTTTCTCTCTCCTGTCATTATATCCAAATATTTTGTTGGAAGCAGTAGTTCGTCGCACTCGTAAATGAAAGATGTAGTTCGCAAGTTTACCACTAAATTCAAATGATACTCAGTACGTCTGTCTGCCAGACTCCCAGCCCGTGTATCAATTCTGTGACGCTTTCGGAAGTACTGTGGAGTCACGAATCTAGCGACTCTTCTCTGCACCTTCTCTATATTATCAATCAATAACTTGTGATGCGGATCCCAAACGGCACAACAATATTCCAAATGTAAACACACGAGAGTTTTGTAAGTTTTTTTCTTAGCTCTATCTTCGGCCGAAGTTATGTGCAGGTCTCGTTTCATATTGCTTCGTTCTGTTACGCCAAAATACTTCAAGGAATCAACAATGTGAATAATTGAACTGTTTAATTTTTACTCCGGAACAAACTGATTCTTTTTGTCAGTTGTGCACAATATCTTGCACTTTTTGTAATATGGTGTAAGTTAAGCATCGACCAAATTCCTTATTTCCCTATATATAGTGACTGCATCATCAGCGAACAATCTCAAACTATTATAGACGTTATCTCCTAGATTGTTCATGACAATTCCTAGAGAGACTCCTAGTGTAACATCTAGATTAGCCGAGGCTTCACAGTCAACGACCACCTACTACGACCGACCAATTACAAAATTTCGTACCCATTCACAAATCAGATCGGATATACCGAATGCTCGAATCTTCACTAAACGGCGATTGCGTGGTACAGAGTCGAAAGCTTTCTGAAAATCTAAAAATATTGCATCAACTTGTGATCTTGCATCAATAGCTTTAGTTTGCGAAAATGAGGTCATTTGAGTTTCACACGATCTATTCTTCCGGAATCCGTGCTGGTTTGGTGTGAGCAATTCGTTTTGGTTTAGAGAATTCATAACGTTTGAGATATAACATTCTCTAGAACTATTCCGCAAACAGATATTAGGGATATGGGTCAGTGGTAGTTTCTAGGATATTTTCGATCTCCTTTCTTGGAAATTTTTGCGCAGTTTTCGAGTCGAAAAGTCTTTTCTTCAACTCTAAAGATTTAAGCGAAAATCGTATGCAGATGGTTTGATTTTTTTTTTATTATTATGGCCTTATGCTTATTCGGTGTCGAGGTCATTAGAGGCGGGAAAGGATTGGGTGGGGGGGGGGAAGGGATGGAAAGGAATTCAGCCATGGCCTTCTAAAGGAAGCATCGCCGCATTCGTCTGAAGTGATTTGGGGAAACCATGGAAAACCCAAATCTGGATGCCCGGATGGAGATTCGAACCGGCATTCCCACGAATGGGTTCGATTTGAGTAGCGTACTCTGAAAATACTCTTACCGGGATACTTTCGGGACCCGGCGCTTTTTTCCACTTTAGGTGCTTTAAGTAATTGCAATACCTGCAGTATCAGTTAGTAACGAATGCATCTCTATTTCCACACGTCGTGGAAAAATTGGTATGTTATCCATGTTCTCATCAGTGAACGAGTTTTTGATAGCCTCACATCCGTCGTGTATTAGCGCTGACATACTGTTGTTCCTACATCTGACATTTATTTCGTAAGAAATTTCTGTGAATTTTCCCTGAGGCTTTTGGACAGCGAATTATTCTTCGTCAATATGTACCATATACAGTCTTATGCTGTTCAGTGACCAAGCAGAGTTGCACATTGGTTCTCTCATTGTGAAGAACCTGACTTAATACTATATCAACCTAACCATTTCAGTAATCTTCGTGTAATAACATCTGCCTGATTCAAATAACTGTATAGATATTTTCTGTTTTTTTTTCCACATTCCGCAATGATTATTGAAACGAAACATTCTGGAAATTTAATAAACGTATTTCCAAATAACTAGTTGTTACGGTAAGATATGCTCTATAATTTATCTTTTAACAGATGGTAGCGTATTTGTGTATCCACTATTCTAATTTTTTTTTAAAGTGACTGTCATACAAAGTGACTGTGTACAAATCAGGATCGGTTAAATTTTTCAGTAGACTGCATGAGCCAGACAGAATAGTCTCAATGTAAACAGTGCTTATTCATCAGCGATGAAAAAATTGAGTTATTTAATGAGAAATTTCGCCAACTCAACGTTTTTTGGTCTTGATATGGAAAACAAGTTATCAGAACAAGGAATTCCTTCTCAAACCATTGTTAAACTTATTCCGTGAAAAGTTTTTCTTACCGAAAATTTTATTATCCATTGGGGTTTCCGTAAGACTTCTCTGCTTTCCGACTTTCGAAGAGCGATACGGCGTGGCATTGTTTTGACAAGTCTTTGGTAGGTTTCCGGAGGTATCTGACTCAAGATGTCTACATCTAGGCAAGGCAGTTCCCTTAAATCGCCGACAGGTGGTTTGAGGGAGCGGAGCTGGCGCCCGATAGCGTCCTAGATGTGTTTTATCAAGCTGAGATCAGGCGACTTTGGTGGCCATCGTGAGATCACTATCATGACCCTCAAGTCACTGTAACATTGTGCCTTTGTGATACGACAGATATCGTGCTGGGAGATGAAATCGCCGTCGTGGAATCCACGAAGCATGGAGGGGTGGAATAATTTTCAAATAGTTCACAGCTGTAAAGGTGTCTTAGTTCACTACGATAGATCACATGGAAACCCAGGAGAATGTCTTCCGTAGCATAATACTGCCCAATCGGTCTGTGTCCGTAGTGCGGTGAATGTTACAAGCAGCCGCTCGCCTGTAAGATAACCATACACGACAATCAACCTGGTGTAACAAGAAACGTGATTCAGTCGACCACGCGGCATGTGTCCATTGATCCAAGGACCAATTTCCATGATCTCGCGCCCACTGAAATCGTAATTGATAATGTCGTTGGGTCAACATTGGAACATGTTGGGGTCTTCTGCTGCGGAGACACATGCTGAACAATGTGTGCTGAACGGTGTGCTCCTAAGCTTTTGTGCCTGCAATAGTATTGTACTTTTCCAACAGATCGATCCCTGTCCTGCTAACTACTGGTCATATATCAAAATATGTTAAGTTAGATATTAGTAGCAAAATTCGTTAAGTATAATCTGTATTACATGTACATCTACAATATTATCTATGCTATGTATGTGTGCTTCTATGATCTCTGCTTATTAAATAAAAGTCAGTCGTTCTTAAAACACGAAAACGTGCACTACAGTTTTATTTAAAACTTACACTAACAGAGCGGGTAAACCTTCGACCACCACAGTCTGTGATGAGGCGTGGACGTCCACCACCTTGTCGCCTATTCGTGGTTTCACCGTACTTTAGCCACTTTCCATAGATGCTCTTTATAGTAGCATGCGAACCGCCGATTAGCCCCGCCGTTTCCGAGATGCTTGTTCCCCAGCGCCGGGCTATAAGAATCTGCTTTTTGTTAGAGTCACTTATGTCAGATAATTTCCCCATTTGCCACAAGTATCGTCGCTAGAACGACTTTCCGTCCATCTGTGCTCCACTTACATGTTTTCCTTCCCACATAACATACCAGCAAGGTCACCAGATGGCATTCAATCTTACGGTGGGTAGTGGTATGTTTTGGCTCCTCAGTGTAGTTTAACATTTCAACATTCAAACTCGAATGGTTTTGAGCTTAACAAGGCTGCAGATTGTATGCAGTACTTCCTAACTAATAACTATCTTAAAATGCAGCTTTTGATTCCAGCAACAAGAAACTCGACGATTAATTACTTTCATCTGTATTCATGCACTTATTTGACAGTGACGATAAATAATGACTAAATTAATTGAAACAGTGACTTTCTTTTATTTCATAAGTGTGTGTGTTATACGTGGTTTGAAAATTGTTACTGTGTGTAATGTCACATTTACCGTTAGTTTGATTTATTATTCAAGGGTCTTTGGATTAAAGGTTTATTCAGATTTTCGTTTGGCATAATGGCAAGCATGCTTATACCTTTTCAAATGGAATGACATTAAAACATTGAAGAAAATTATTATTCACAAATACAATTATTTTAAAAACTTAACGAAACTGTAACATTGCATTTATGAAATAAACTGAGATTATGGACAGACGGTTGAAATTATGATACACGATAATTAAATGGGAAGAGTCCTGAACTGCAATTATACTAGCGAAACATGAGACGATTGTTCTCTCTAGGGCCGTCACAGGGTGGGTGATGAAGATATATTGTTCGCCGATAGCACTGCACTTTACCGCACTGGTGTGGTGAGACGTCGGGAGATGTGGCTGCTTCAACTTCTCTGGTCGGTCGTTGCGTTGGCTGGACCCGGTCGGCGACCAGCAGGATGGCCGGCCAAAACACAATCTTCCTGCTGTAGCCGCGTAGTTACCAGATCTGCCTCTTTGCACACTCAGTACCTCTCTCCCCACCCGCTCAGCTTGAAGTGTCCCGTAGACCCCAGATCGCTTCCCAGAAACCATTAGCCGGGTTGGATAGTGGGGCGGGTTGGGTAGTATTCCTCGCTAGTCCCCTAAGGAATTCCACGAATTCGCTTCTTACACCACAGCCTGCGTGACGATACGTTCCATTTTATGTGTTACAAAGTTACATCCCTGCAACGACATATACGGAAAGCAGGACGACACTTTCTTCACTTACAGGGAGTTGAGCGTGCAAAGATCATTGATATGACGATGTGATAGTTGTTCGAGTTGAAGCAACATCTCCGAGTTCACAATCTGTATTTTTTAACAATACTGTATTTTCCACATTGTTAAAAAATCTCATTTATCATCACTGTTCAAGGAGTGATTAATAAATAATTTATTTTATTCTAAGCGATTTCCCTCACTACAGATGTTCCAACGTAACAATAAAAACTCGTAGCATAGAACTCTGTCTTCTCAAACATTTATCCAGACACTTCATTCTTGTGTATCTTCCTCTTCTGCACCAAATCTTCTCATAGCTGTCCGTACATTTTAGAGCCAAATAATCATCGGTTGTCCTGTTCTTCTTCTTCCTTCAATTTCCATGTCCGTACTAGAGGTGGGCGCCGCTTACCAAAATCTCGGCGGCGGCGCGCCGAACATTTTCAGCCGGCGGCGGCGTAACGCCGGCGGCGTGACTATTTTATATATGATACTAGACGACCCGTGCGAAAATTTCGCTAGTAAAATACGATGAATAGTGAGATTGAATGCTTTTAGTATAGTGAAAAGTAGAACCGCACATATGAAGCAAATATTTATTTGTTTAGTGTACCAATAGGTACGCATCAAAACAAATTACGAAACAGTTAGCAAAATTTAAAACACACTGTATGTACGACAAAATGTCACTGACCTTAACAGAATACAACCAACCTGAACAAAATGCACACAGCATATCAACATCTCTATGATATGTGTTGCTGTGCGAATAAAATGTTTACATCGAAATAGTGTAGCAAAATAAAAATGCTTCCGTAACAGGAAAAAAAATCCAAAAAGCTACTTATTGTATAAAAAAAGTTTGTTGATATCTCTGTGATATCTGCTGTTGCAATCTAGGAACTTGGCTCTGAACTGTCTCATACGGGCGACCGCTTTGAGCATCAAATTCCGAAAAATTCCTTCTTAATTTATGATTTTATCTAATTTGAGACATTAAACTTTAAAATGATATGTCATTTATCGATTTCGGTTAGATAAATGGCTCGTAATTTTTTTTAAAAGTTGTAGAAATAATATTGATAATTTTGCCCTTTAAGGGTTGAATTCCAAAAAATTACTTTCATAAAATACGGTGTGACCAAAGCAGACACCTAGGTCTTTAAATGATACCTCATTTCTCCATTTCGGTTACGGATCAAACGACAAAAATAAAAGTATTAGAAAAGTTGTAGAAATATTAATACTTTTGTCCTTTAAAAGATCGAATTTTTAAAAATTCTTTTCTTAAAATATGGTGTAATCAACCAAAGACCTCAGTCTTTAAAATTATACCTCGTTTATCAATTTTGTTTAATTATCAAGGGAGATACACAAAAAAGCATTTTAGAAATATTGACATTTTGACCCTGTAAGGGTCGAATTACGAAAAACTGTTTCTAAAAATATAATGTAACCACGGCGGAGACTTTAATCTTTTAATATGATACCTCTATATCGGTTAGATATGAAGGGAGATAAATGGCTCGTGACACAAAAACGCGTTGCAGAAATATTGATATTTGTGCCCTTTAAGGGTCGAATTCCGAAAAATTCCTTTCTTATAATGTGATGTGATCAAAGTGGAGACCATAAGCTTTAAAATGACGCCTCATTCATTGATTTCGGTAAAGTATGAAGGGAGATAATGGCTTGTGATAAAAAAAAATACCTTATAGAAATAATATATATCATATAGATGATTGTACATATTATTACTTCGTCTCAAAAACAGAAAATAAGTAACGTTTCACTTATATATTCAAAATCTTGCAGGTTTATGTACTCTTTGTAGTTATCATGTATAAAGATAATTTTATTTGGGCGAACTGAGCTTAGGCTAGACCTTTTCGTAGAAATGACTAACCTAGTCACAGAAAATACTCTTTCGTTCGGTGTGCTTGGGCAGAAAACCGAGGAAAGTTTTTTTTTTTTTTTTTTTTTTTTTTTTTTTTTTTTTTTTTTTTTTTTTTTTTTGCTGTTCAAGTAATTTAAAAGATTTTCATCTTTAGGATCTGATGTATCAGATGAAGCTAAATATCTCCAACTTTCTTGAGCGATCGGATAATCATTATCGCCATACACACGATATTTCATCGATAGTTTCTGCAGCAACGATGTATCATTGGTGGATTTTGTAGAAGCAATAGAATCCCTACTTTCATTTGTTTCTGGCACATTAATGGCAGTGATTACTTCCTTGATATAGGAGGCAAGAAAGGAAGTACTGGTCATTTGTATTGACTCCAAATATGTATCTACTTCTTCGAGACCCATAAAACGATAATCCAAAGGTGATACTGCTACGACAGCTCTTGTGGCAGCGAATCGTTTGCCACCATGTTGGGATTAAACCGAAACATAGTCAATAATTCGTCATCTAAGACAGAATTCATGATCTCAATTATTTCAGAACGGAACAGAAGATTCACATTGATTGTACATATTTTTGAGACGACAGGACCTCAACTACTTCGCGAAACCTTATCAAAATTTTACTAGATGTTTCATGTCTAAAAGATTCGGCTTACTTTGCTTTAGCTCATCTTGTCCAATCTTTCCAAACATCTTATTTATTACGTCACAGCCTCATACGTGGGTTAAACTTCCCAGCATTTTTGGAAATCTATGCCAATGAGTTGGTCTTTCAGTTTAGATAGAAAGAGTGTATATAACACTTCCTGATCCTGATACGAATAGTGAGCTCTCTTCAACTACTTCATCCAATCTTTGTGTGTACTTGTTACATCTAATCATTTTCTAAAATAGGATCGGTCTCATCATTGAACGACGTTATCAAGGGAATTCATAAACTCTTTTTCCATTTTTCGGCATGTGTTGACAAGGGGTATCTCTCTCTATCTCTTGACAATCTTCTTGCATTCTTTTTCGAGCCTTTCAATTTCTGGAACTCTGTTTAGGCCTCCACTGTAATGAGATTATGGAGCCCAAGACCAAGTCACAGATTGATGTTCCATATTAACCAACAAAACTGCTCTTCGCACGTTTTCTCCAGCATCTATGACAGCTAGAATCTTCTATTCATTCAGTCTCAACTGTTTCTTTATATCTCTTATCATGTCTTCTATTTTGCCGTCAGTCTTCATTTCCTCCATACGTTGAGTATTCAGGGTTAAATACTTTGTTTTTACCGCATTTAGGCTAGCTAAGAAATAGACTTGATCGGAATTCACGATTTTCTTCTTATTGGCTTTTTCTATCACTAAACTTCAGAAATCTTTCCAACAAAAACTAGTTTGGCTTAGATAGCCATATAACACTATTACAGAGAGTTTTATAACATTACTTTTAGCTAATTCGGTCATTTTAACAACTACTTATTCACTCAATTTAACGAAAAATTTAAAAAACGCGTTGTCGTATTCGGAAGTGTTTCTCAAGGACACGCCGCGAAGCAAGTGTCGGCGGCGGCGGCGGCGCGCCACTGAGACACGGCGGCGTCACGCCGGCGCGGCGCCCACCTCTAGTCCGTACAAGTTTTAGCATTCTTCTTACAAGGCCATACTATAACAAAGTTTTTCTATCTGTAACTTCATACATTACTTGCTTCATTTCGATTAGCGTAATTATTTCGGTATTCCTTAATTTTTTCCTTGTAATTCTTGCTGATCTTCTCCAGAAAACTATTTCTAATGCATTCAACTTTTTAATTTTTTTATATTAATTTTCCAGTTTTTGATCGATATAAGACTTAAATATAACCCTTTTCGTAAATAATAAGTATTGTAAAATAATAAACGAACAGTATCATACAGTAAAACATTAAAAGGTGTTTTTATTCTTCAGAAGAATACACCAACAAGTAGATCCATCAGAATAATACTGTGCTGTTGGGGCGTAAAGTTTGAACTGTTTCTTCGTTTTTGCTTAGGTCTTTATGGTGTGTTGCCGTTGACGTCATTAGAGTCGGGAAAGGAAGAGAAGGGAACAAGGAACAGGAAGAAATCCAACAATGATCTTTTGAAGGAACCACCTCAGCATTCACCTCAAGTGACTTCGGAAAACTATAAGAAAACCGAATTCTCTATTACCGGACAGGGATTTGAACCCGCGTCCTATCCAACGCCATGCCGGAGCTTTACATCTCACCCAAAGGTTAAACGTTGTCCCAGGATCGACGTAAAATGCAAGGTGAGAGTTGGAAGAAAAGTTCAGATTTAATATAACTTATTTGTACAGCGGTCTGGTGGCTGATTGGTTAAAGCATTAGACTGGAGATCGAAAGGTCCCAGTACTAATCCTCGGCTGGGATTTTCAAAGACCCTTAACCCGACCTTCTCCTCTGGCACATCCCGATGTATGCTGTGAAATACGCCAGAACGCTACCGTGGTTCGCATTCCAAATTAAACTGCAGGTGCTCTACACCCGATAGGATTACCGGGTTAGTATAATATGCAAACGGTAGGGGCGGAATTAGCAGCCAATAAAAACCCCGTCCAGGTCATTACGACTACACGAGTCTTTACCTTTTTATTGTATGTGGGAGTTTAAGCTATACTATTTTTCCCATATATATGTTAATATCCCTTGATTTTTCTGGGAATAGTAGTGGATTCGTATGTTTCCTCTTCAGAAAGTTGTCTCTGTTCAGCTGGTCCTCCCCCAGCGCCAACGAGCGTCAGACGAGATGGACGCCGACCGACGCTGCACCTCCCCCCCCCCCCCCACCGGCTCCTATCCCCCGCAGGACGTTAAAATTCATGACGCGGCCTGGCCGGGCTTGGCCGAGGGGCCGACGCCCGACGCCATCTTGACAGACGCCTCGGCGCGCCGCGTCTGAAGCTGTCCCGTTCCGCTCTTCTTCTCCACCGCCGCAAGGTGTCCACCAGGCAACAACCTCGACAAGTGCTTGCTAGCGTCTTACGTCAGTTCAGTGTTACCGGGACACTGAGCCAGAAGAGACGAAAGCAGCCTTTCATTTATACCCTGAGCAAACAAGAATTCTTCTCAACAGTTTTGTGATATTCAATTTGGAAAGTCTTTACCATTGACTCAGATCATTGCGGACCCACGGGGTTAGTTGGTTCGAATCCCGCAGCGTTTGAGAGCTTGTGGTGATGTATTAAACTCTTCCCACAGTGCGTATGGAATGAGGCCATAAAGCACTGTGATGGAGACGTTAAATTTGTAGGCCACCTCGATGCCTTTTTGAAGAGTATAGGCCTGAACGTATAGTTACCGGACTTCACCCATACGCATGCTTTATCTTCAGGTACACCATACCGTACCTGGCCTGGTACAATTCCTACTGGAGTTCCGAATCTTCGTCACGACAGAACACAGTTCTAACCTTGTGAAGAGCATTGACAACGAAAGTCATATAACCAGTGTTTATGCAGTCCAAATGAATTTTTCTGATACTCACTTGCTGCAACTGTCATCAATGAACATCAGTTTATAAATTCAGGAAAAAATCTTGGTTTTTATATAGAATAAGTAACTTCCTTTTCATTTATTGAGAGCAAAACTTAATTTATGTTGTTTTTCAATCTTTTTTTATACGGTTTTGGTAGAAGTGTGCAGTGTTACATTAGCCCTCACATGAGTAAGTGTTAACTCCCACGGATATGGATTAACCTTTAATATTTGACGGAAATGTATTATGGAAGAAACTATTGAAAATTTTCTGCTCAAAAAACGAATTCTGAACAGTGTATACTGTTTTGTTTGAACTGTTGAGCAAGTTTAGAGAGCTTCTGCACAATAACCCCTCCCCACACACTTCCTCCGTCCTGTGTATTCCAGATTTATCATTCGATTTCTCAAAACGGATATAGATGGAAAGAAATTATCCAGCGAAGAAGAGATACTAGACTTGAAGTGCTATTGGCTACTTACGTATCCAACAATTTTTTTATGAAGATGAACTTAAAAAACTGCTAGCGTAATGAAAAAATGTGTAAGCAATAGTTGAGGTTAAATATAAAATCACATTTGTATATTTTTTGCTGTATGCAATGAAGAGTGTCTGGAAACAGTCTGATTCTCTTTTGGTTGACTTTGGTAGTAACAAACTATATCGTCTTTTCATTCGATTGATGCCAAAGCACTACTACAAAGATCTATCAGATATACATTGCATCAAATCATTGTGCATTGTTGTGAAAATTTTGACAATTCCTCATAAAAAGAAAAAAACAATCAAAAACAAAGGTTTTAAAATGAGATTACTATAAATGAAATCGATTTCTTAGGAAACCTTTTTATGGAACGTTATTATCACAAATGTACGCTTCCTGTAAATGTAAAAATTTGAGAGAAGTGTCGAAAGAAAAATTTTGTTCAAATATCGTGCCTTCAATATTTGTAGATGGTGTTATTATTTAGGTCTGCAGTTGTCTTGAAAGAAACTACCAAATGTATTCTTTGCTGACACCCTAACATTGACGTCATTTGAACGTTGCAACGTGAGGGGCGTCGTAAGGTCCATGACTGAGAAATGGGTGGCGGTCAGAATCGATACTTAACGTTCGACCACGTACCCGGAAGGCAGGTGTGGTTCCTAATTTCGTATGCCATACGCCATTCATATTCACTTATGCAGAAGGATGATTCACTGGCAACCGATCGGGAATATATTTCCTCCACTCAAGTATTCACAGCGCAACACGCATGCAGATGCCTCCGTTATTGCCATTGCCGTCGGTACGCAGCTGTTCCGATGACGTCATTAGACAAACACTTGCTAGCAACGCCCTATTTGGTAAAGGAATCTATAACAGATTATTTTTTCAACGTTTCACCTCTTTCTCTTCTTCCTATGAAAGCAAACACTTTGAAAAAATTGTAGATAAAGTGGTTTTATATACCATTCGTAAATGAGAAAGTGGTAAAAATTTGGTTCAGTTACAGATTTTTTTTCTCAGCATTTGAGCCTACTAAATCTTACGATAGTTTTTTAACATAAACAAAATGGCAACTTTAATTACATGGGCTTCTCGTGCACAATGTACGAAAACATGTAACGAGATTTCTTAAATGTTAAAAGGGTCTTAAAACTCATTTCTCTATGAGCGTTCTTTCAGGGTTTCTTATGATAACTGTCCTGTCTATAAAATATTATTGAATTTTTTACTGTTAGTAATCTCCACATTTGTTTTCATATTAATTTTTTTATAGAGTCAAATACTTAGAACTTCATTGTGAAAAATTATCAGGGTTAAAATACGTCTTATTGGATGTATTGTTATTATTATTACGTAAAATAAGCTTAATTGATTTCATCGTTCAGAGAACTGCTGCACTCCCATCGTTATTAATAATACACAGAATTCAGTTAAGATTAATTACGTCACATATTACCATCCAGTGGTGATTTACAGCGCTTAATAATTGACTTTTTTTTTTACTTATGGTTTTACCGCCTCGTCGACGTCGAGGTCATTAGAGGCGGGATAGGACTGGGGACAAGGAACGGGAGGGAATTCGGCCATGGCATTTTTGAAGGAAACGTCCCGGCATTAGCCTGGAGTGATTTGGGGAAACCATGGAAACCCAAATCTGGATGCCCGGACGGGGATTCGAACCGCTGTCCTCCCGAATGCGAAGCCAGAGCGTTAAAAACTCACTCATCACGCTCGATTTAATAATTGAGATGTTCCGTAAACATTGAGGTAAAAGTTATACTATCCGATGATTAAATTTTTCATTTAGGAACATTTAATTTGCCTTCAGTCATTTATTTCCCAATTAGCTGATAATTTGCTAAACATGTAGGCCTACTTACAATATATAAATAATGACCACGTGTTAATTTCTTTGAAACCATTGTTCTAACTTAAATAACCCTTTTCGATGGACTCATTTGATTTGATGTCTTTCTCCAGAACTGACAAGTTTTATTTTTAAGTGAGTTATTTTTTTCAGTTTCGAGTAATAAATATTGATCTGTAATGTATGACGTTTCCTCTCTTTTACATAATTACTTCCTTTACTTGGAACGAGCGTGGTGGTGTAACGGATAGCGTTCTGGCCTCGCATTCGGGAGGACGGCGGTTCGAATCCCCG
>JARYHS010000757.1:0-19347 GCA_031002005.1 Vandiemenella viatica
AATCCTCGTCTGGGCATCCTGATTTGGGTTTTTCCATTGTCTTCCCAAATAACTCTAGGTGAATGCCAGGACGCTTCCTTCAACAAGGCCTTGCCGAATTTCATCCCATTTCTTGTCCCAAGTTCCATCCCGCCTCAAATGACATCGACGTCGACGAATCGTAAAGCTATAAGTAAAAAAGAAAAGAAAAGAAAACCACAAACCCACACCGATATTAACCAACTATTGAGATTTCTGATGTTCTGCAGGAATCTCATCAATTCCAGCTGCCTTATTCGATTCAGAGCTCTATCAAATTCTGTGCTCAAAACAGAATCTCCCATCATCAGTACCAACATCGCATTCCTTTTCCATTGCGGTATTGTTCAAGTCGTCCCCATCATTCAGTTTCTCAATGTGTTCCTTCCATCGATTAGCTCTATCTTCTGAGCATAAAAGAGGTTTCTCATCATCAGCTTTAATGTTTATCCATCTTTTGTTTACGTCTACAAAATTTTGCTTGATCTTCCTATATGCCACATCTGCTTTGCCTACGACCATTTCGTTTTCTACTTCTTAACACCTAGTCTTGCAGCAATTTTTCTTTTCCTTTTTTGTGTTTCCTGTTTATCTGATTCCTAAATTGTCTGTATTGCTCTCTGCTTACTTCATCCTAAGCACTTTTGTGCCTACTTCTCTGATACATCAGCTCCAAAATTTGTTCTGTGATCAAAGGTATTCGGGCCACTTGTTCCCAAAAGCCTAATATTTCTTTACCAGCTTTGATTATTTCTCGCTTCAATACTTTCCTTCCCCTCCGTTGAGCTTCTTTCAGAGTTACTTTTTAGACCCACGTTTCTGAAAATTTTTGTGTCCTGTTAGATTGTTTCAATTTATTCACTTTCATTCTTTTCTGCTTATATTCCTTCTTTATCCTCTTCCATTCATTTCAGCACGTACTTCATACCTATCAGATTTATGGTCAGGGTCTATGTCTATTCTTGGGTATGCTTTATAATCTAGAACTTCTTTCTTGAGTCTCTGTTTGACCATGATATGATCTATTTGATATTTACCTGTCTCCCTTATTGTATATTCCTCTAGAATGGTTGTTAAATAGTGTGTTTACCACAAATAGTTTATATTTCTCACAAAATTCTAACAACCTGCTTCTTCGCTCATTACTTTCACCTAGACCAAAACTTCCTACAGTATTCCCCTCTTTTCCCTCTCACACTACCGCATTCCAACACCGATAATTATAAGATTTTCCTTTCTTCACATATTGGCTTAATTCTTCAATATCAGCATATATTTTCTCTATTTCTTCGTCATCTTCATGTGACGTTGGCATATACACTTGTACTAATGTGGTTGGGACGGGCTTAGTTTCTAACCTCATCAAAATAATCCTGTCACTAAACTGTTCATAATAACTCACTCGTTTCGCTCTCTGTTGTTCTTTACAAATCCTACACTAGTAACTCTCTTGACAGCTTGTGTGATAATTATCCTGTGTTCCCCAGACCAGAAATCCTGTGCAGCTTTCCATTTAATATCACTAATCCCAACAATATCTGACTTAAGTCTCTTGATCTCTCCTTATAAACTTTCAAATCTATCTTTCTTCTTCAGACTTCTAACATTCCACGCTCCGACTCGTAGAATGTTTCTATCTATTCTGATGACTCTTCCCTGAGCAATCCCTACACAGAGATCCAATTGGGGGACTATTGTAACTCCGGAATATTTTACTCAGGAAGAAGTAATAATACTATATGTAATTTACGAGTGTTATATGGCCTCGGGATACCTCTAGGCACGTTAATGCAGTGGCTTCCGTTTTTTTTTTTTTTTTTTTTTTTTTTTTTGACTTCTGCGTCCTCATACCGATGATCATTTCTGATTCAATTGCCTTTGGGATCCGTTTCCAAACCCAAGCGCGTGAGGGTGCCCTGGACCGCTGTCTGCTCTTCCGCCCTCGTTTAGTAGGTCTTTGCGGAGCAATGGGTGACATACCGGGGAATCCTTCAGTCGCCAGAGCCTTATCCGTGCAAGCACGATGCTCCACGTGAAGGAGAAGTTGACATTTGGTTGGAAGAGGCTAATATAGTCTCTCCCAAACCCTTACACCCCGTCAGTCAATACCCTTGGTTAAATGCTTTTCTGATACTTTATTATGTTACTGGCTTCAAAGCTCCTCATATAAGATGGGCTGAACGGTATGTTCTGGCAAGTAATTTGTTTCAAATTGATTAAATTAATAATATTGTTATAAAATAAGGCGAATTGTTTTTCTTGTGTCTTACCTGTAACAAATAACTAACAGTTGTCACTCTGGTGTGCGGTGCATTTAATCTTTACCACAAATTCTGCTAATATACTAAACCGATATTTGAATTACGTACATCTAATATAATACGTAACTAATGCACTAAAAGCGTAAAAAATTTAATAATTCAAATATCTAACACTTAATAGCCTTGCAGCTTCAACGCTTGCGTCTGTAAATCTTGATTTGATGGAAAAATGTATTGTCATCATGAAAACATATTTAAGGGAGATTATTTTACGCAACCGCTTCCAGTCATTATTTATTGTATGAGTATTATCGCAAGAATACAATATTTCACCAATTATGCTGATAAAAAGATGTGAAACTTAAACACATTTACAAGATTATAAAAGCACTTTGTAACTACGCCTTTGTTTATAATATGTACGTGTACTTTGACGTCACGATTCGATTCGACCAATAGCCTTAAGTTTTAGAGGTTGAAATTCCCACTTATATTCTACAATTTACTGAGTTAAATTAATCAAAAAAATTTAAATCATTTATTAAATTAAATTTAATTTAAATCATTATACAGGGTGTTACAAAAAGATACGGCCAAACTTTCAGGAAACATTCCTCACACACAAACAAAGAAAATATGTTATGTGGACATGTGTCCGGAAACGCTTACTTTCCATGTTAGAGCTCATTTTAGTTTCGTTAGTATGTACTGTACTTCCTCGGTTCGCCGGCAGTAGGCCCAATTGCAGGAAGGTAGAGAATCTTCGTGCTCGTATTGTGGACGGCTGTGATACAATACGCCATTCTCCAGGGCTGCATCAGCGCATCAGGGATTCCATGTGACGGAGGGTGGATGCATGTATCCTCGCTAACGGAGGACATTTTGAACATTTCCTGTAACAAAGTGTTCGAAGTCACGCTGGTACGTTCTGTTGCTGTGTGTTTCCATTCCATGTTTAATGTGATTTGAAGAGAAGTAATAAATTGAGCTCTAACATGGAAAGTAAGCGTTTCCGGACACATGTCCACATAACATATTTTCTTTGTTTGTGTGTGAGGAATGTTTCCTGAAAGATTGACCGTACCTTTTTGTAACACCCTGTATAATCATCATTAAGTAAAAAGATAATAAATGCGGAATATTCCAATATGTTTTAACCGAAATATAGGGTTTAAAATACCATACTAGTGACATTAAACCTCATTGGTTACGATATTGCCACTGCGCAAAGGTGGAATACCATACTCCATCATCATCATATATATAGTCACGCCATTTACTGCCAGTTAATCACAGGCAGAGTATTTTGAAGTGTGTTGTCTTTCGACATTTACTTCAACATAATCTAGAAGGAGCAACACTTTTCTTTTGGTATGGCTTTTCGTTGGCGTTCTTAGTTTAGAATTGCGAGTGGTCTTTTATGACGGTCAATACCTGTAACGTATTGCCCGAGCGAGTTGACTTCCGGGTTCCTGGTCTTCTGGGCGCGCTCGTAGAACGTTGCAGACAGCTGTCTGAAGCGCTCCGTCAGCAGCGGGATGTTAGTAGTCTCGTGCAGAACAGCAGTCGGGAATCTGCTCGGTAAGTGGAGGGCCCGTTTTAGTGCCCTGTTCTGTATCACCTGAAGGCGCCGGAGGTGCGAAGCAGCCGCATAGCCCCATACGGGACAAGCGTATTCCATAATTGGTCTTACCAGGGTGATATAGATGTTTACTCCCGTGGCGGGCTTCAAAAGACTGTTCCTGTTGAGCACAGGGTAAAGAGCTTGCAGTCTAGCACTTGCCCTCCTCCTGATGTCTTGAATATGGGCTCGCCAAGTCAGTCGCCGGTCAAGAGTGACTCCGAGGTACTTGACTTCATTTTCCCATGGGATCGTCTCGTTGTGAAGTCGAAGGTGAGGAAGGTTTTGAGTGCGTCTCTTACTGATAATGATGGCTTGGGTTTTTGTGGCGTTGATGGTTATCCTCCACCGTTTTGCCCAGTCTTCAGTTGATTGTAGGACTTCTTGCAGACGCCTAGTTGCTAAGGCACAGCTTCTGCTTGCCGTGCAGTATGCCGTGTCATCGGCATAGGTGGCAGTAATAACTCTGGGAGCGGTAGGCACGTCAGCGGTGAAAAGCGCATAGAGCACTGGTCCCAGTACAGAGCCCTGCGGTACCCCAGCAAGGATTCGCCTCACGGTTGAAGTGGCCTCTCCGACACGAACGCAAAAGGTGCGGCCAGTGAGATATGACATAAGGAGCTTTACTAGTCTGCCTGAGAAGCCTTGTTCGTATAGTTTGAGTAGCAGGCCTGTATGCCACACAGAGTCGAACGCTCTGGCGATATCCAGAAGCACCAGGCCACAGTATTGTTTTTCGTTGAATGCCCTTGTCGCTACTTCAACCACCCTCATGAGCTGTTGCGTGGTGGAGTGATTGCGGCGAAAGCCGAACTGGTGGTGGGGGATAATCTCGTTCCGTTCTATGTAGGGCTGTTGATAAAATATCGATATATCGATATATCGATATTTTTTTAAAAAAATATCGATATTTATGAGTGATATTTTTTAGGACGATATATCGATATATCGATATTGAAATCTGGATATCGGAGTCCGATATTTTTTAAAAATAAGTGGTTATTTTCCTGGTAGAATATTCCAAGTTATTATTGGTGGGAAAACGATTACCTGTGTTGCACATGCAATACATTTTCATAGATAGAATTTTAAGAAACAATGAACGATACGAGCACATGGAGAAGCAGGGCCGCCGTAAGGGGGCGTGCCAGGCAGCATATTATTTAGCGGGCGAACTCCTTTTTTTTTTTTTAGCTCAACAGCTGCTACGGGCGGTCGGCGTCGACACTCGGGATGGCAACAATGGGGGCGGCAATCTCACAGTTTTTTGACCCGTTTCGGAAATTTCCTAGATCCACCACTGGCTGTAGTTGGACAGGGGGCGGCATAATCGCTATTGCACGCGGGCGCTCAAACAGCTAGCGGCGGGCCTGTGGAGAAGTAAAAAACAAAGGTAAAATAACTCATTCAATATTCATTAGAATTCTTGTCTGGACATTTTGAAAAGTTTTTAAAATTTCTCTTCAATCAATGCAAAAGTATTAGCATTAAGAAACTAATCGTAATGTACCAGGTATTGGTAGGGTTGCCAGATAGCTGCAAAATCCGGGAATGTCCCGGAATTTTGTGTCTGATTTCGTGTTCAGGAATTATGCGTTACTGTCCCGGAATTTCCGTATACTAGTTTTTTTCTCAAACTCAGTTCACCACGGTGGTAATGAGGCCAAGCCAAGTATCCCATGACAGGAAAATACTCTTTGAATTTTCTGGGAATTTGAAAATTCTAGATGCAGTTAACATTAACTTCCTTTATACAGAGTTCACATGTCTGAAACGTGTTTTTCAGGTCCTTCCAAAAGACTTTCCAAACGATAAAATCTGGGCCAATTTCTTTAGAACAAGCGTTTTTAATGATTTTGAATATTTTAAAAAAATAGTTGGTTTTGTTTTGTCAATTCCAACAAGCAATGACTTTTACGAGACAAATTTTAGTCCGTTGAATAATTTATGAAATAAGAGTGAAACAGAACGTTCATGGATTCGATCAAAGCTGAACTGCAAACTCAATCAATTTTGAAGACTCTTGCTGAGAAATTTTATCAGTTTTGCAAAGCAGTGACGGAGAAATGTTTATGAAAATGGCAAAATCTAGTATTAAATGTTTTAAAAGTAGATGATTAAGATCTATTTGGATTGATGTTGATTTTGATTTAGCAAAAGATAGATGCTAATTTTTTATTTGTTGATAAAACCTGATGTTGATTTTCTGCCTAATTTTAATTAATGAGATTAACAGAAGTGTTCAGTTTTGGTTTAATATTTTTGAGATTTTGATTAATAATACCCGATGTTGATTTTGTACCAAAGTAAAAAATTCCTAACGAGGTGGTCAATTTTTGTTTTAAGTTTAGTATTTTTCCTTTTGATTCATAATACCTGATGTTTACTTTCTACCATAGTTTAATTAATAAAGTTAAAAGAGGTGCTATATATACGTTAGATAACATATTTACCTAAAATAGATATTTTTTATTAATTTGCATTTTTGTTCACTCTTTAAAAATACCGCTAAAATACTTTTTAGACCCAGAAATGTCCCGGAAATTATAAGCCTGTATCTGGCACTCCACAGTTAAATATTTCGCGCGAATTGGATACGGTTCTTGTTCCATACCAACAGAAGAATTGAGCTCCAAAATTATGTTACAGCCAGTTTTGTTATATCACTTACGAATTTATTAAGATAAGAAATTGAAAAAAAGAATCTACCACTTTTGGATTGCCTTTACAAAGCGCTATGCTAAAAACTTATTATCATAGATTGGTGCATTTAAAAAACATTAACGCCAAGGGAACTGCCTTGACAGTAGCGGCTCTAGGATTTTTCCAAGCCGGGGAAAAACTGAGATTGCCGCCTCTTCAAACATTGTTGCCAGTCTGACCCCGAGAATCTCCTCCTTGATTGTTGGCCAAACGCATTGATGTCGCCACTTTAACTGTTTGTCAAACGCATTGTTGGACACGATATTATCGGGATATGTGAAAACTGCGACCAGTGAAATTTGCGGCCAACCTAAAATCTGCGAAATCTGCGGCCAATACCTCTTCTCTTTGTGTCATGCCGCGCCGTCCTAATCACTCTAAACGCCCCTTTAGACGACCCGACCTGGTCTCACTAAATCGTGGCCTGGAAGTTATTACGTGAACAAATCATTTTACATTACACGCCCGAAACAGCCAAGTTAATTTCTATTTTTTTTTATTTTTTTTTATTTTTTTTTTTTAATAGACACGCGAATGTTTCACAGGTTAAGTATTCTTTCTTAGACTTTTTTCGCACTCGTTACTGAAAGCTGAATTTTTTGCTGATATGCAACACTGTTCGGAAAATCCAGTGCGGTACTAACTAGATCGGAGTGGCCGAGGTCGTCTAGAGGCGGCCATACACGATCGCTCCATCCGTGCAAATGGAGCGATGTCACTCCATTATCGTGTCGTCTGTGTGGAAATTTGATGTGGATGACGTTAACCCACAACTGCTGATGGTAGAATATTTTTTCCTACACTAGTTTCTTATCTGCTTAACGTCTCTCTAACAGCGAGGTCTTTGGAGACGGGAAAGGATGGGGGGCAAGGAATGGGAAGGAATTCGGTCATGGCCTTTTGAAGGAAGCATCCGGGAATTTGCCTGGAGTGATTTGGGAAACCATGGAATACCCAAATCTGGATGCCCGGACAGGGATTCGAGCGCTAATGACCCCGTCGTCAACGCGCCCTAAACCCCCCCCCCCCCAAAGGGATTCGAACCACCGTCCTGCCGAATGCGAGGCCTCCTGCACTAGTAGCAAAGGGAGATTTTGCATGAAATCTACTACGATTCTGTAAGTATCTGCCTCGTTATTACAATTCTTTTCTACGTCTTTTAAGCAAGAATAAAACTTGTATTTTAATAACAGTTATAAACAATAAAACATCTATACTGTCAACCTGCTGTTTAGAAACATTGGCTACAAACGTAGCAATCCGCTCAGAGCGCCGGCGGGGCGGCTTTTAACAATACAACCAGTTTGATCCTATTCTGTAATAAACATACCGCTACAGCATTGTTGAGAATTCTGGCCGCAGATTTCACTGGCCGCAAATTTCACTGGGCGCAGTTTTCGCGACACCATATTATCGCCCAGAGCAAGTACCCCGGTTTGCCCCCACTCCTCGCCCTAAATCCTGCATTCCACCTAGAATCTCAGCATTAAAAAATTGTATTATGGTAAAGCGTTACCCATTTGCGAAGCAATATCAAAGAAGGGGAAATTTTCAATTAATGTAGGGAGTTCTCCATTCATAGTAGAAGAAACAACGGGAAAAACATGAGTTCATGCTCTTGAAAAGTATGTCCAATGAAGTTTCTGACATGAGTTTTGGTGCAAAATTTTACTTCATTCACCACCTTAGTTTGGATTTTTTTTGGATCTGAAACTCTTTAAATAACTATGACGTTCTCTCATCATAATTCTATGCAACATCCAGTTGTCCTAGAAAATGGTAATTTGGTACACATACTTGGTTTCATCCCCATAGTATAAGAAAAGTTCCTGTGTTTTTTCAATGCCAATCTAAAAGCTGAAACGTCTTAGAGAAAATTTGTAGGTTAATTGCTTTCTTCTTGATGAGGCTATATGCCTTGAATTTCAGTTTTGCACAAAGATCAGGAGCATAAAAAACACAATTAATTTTACTTTGTTACTACATTTAATTTGGAAGTTATTGGTAGTCCTACACCGATGGTAACAATGCAGACACGGCGAAGCTCGCACAGAACGAATCGGACTCCAGCCCATTGTTTTACATGAGCGTGCGTTGTGGAGGAAAGTATTTTGATATGGAAATTGGATGCAAGCAGGAATATTGATAAATTCGGATACACAATCTATGCTAAGGTGCAAACATTTGGTCCAAAAAAGTAATAAGACTCAGAATAAGCTATCAACCTACAAAAAGAAATTCCACATAAAACAATACTTGTAAAAAAAGTGACTTGGTCATTATGCAAACTCTGATAATAGAACATCAACATAAATAAATGCCTCTACAATGTTGTATTATTGAGCTTTTAAACTCACAAAAGCCAAGATTTCCCTCGATGCTCTTTCTGGATTCACAAGTCTTCGAGTAAATCATAAACATTCTGCCTTTCCTTTTAGTAAAGTAGTAGTATAATGGCTAAATCACAATTTTTTTAAAAAAATATTTATCCGTGACGTCATGAAAAACTATTTTTTTTTGAGAAAATCAAAACTTGATTCAGAAAAATATCTCACAACTCTTCATCATTAAATAGCCACAAGACTTCGCCCTTTTTTAAAATGATTTGTTTTTGTAACATTGTTTTTATATAATGGGGTCGATATATCGATATATCGATACTTTTTCTTCGATATATCGAACCCGATATAAATATTTTTTTAAATATCGATATATCGAAAATCCGATATTTTTTAAAATATCAACAGCCCTAGTTCTATGTGATGATTTAGCCTCTTGAGCAATAACCGCTCAAAGACTTTGCTTATTGATGGCAGGAGGCTTATTGGCCGGTAACTCTGAGGTAGGTGCGGGTCCTTCCCGCTTTTGTGTATTGCCACAACTTCAGCATGTTTCCAGCACTGGGGGAATTGCTGAGTGCGAAGAATGTTGTTGAATATTCCTGCCAAGTAAGTTGACGCTTGCAGTGGTAGATTTTTGAGACAGTTATTGAAGACGCGATCATGACCAGGTGCTTTATCTGGGTGAAGTGTTGCTAGGCAGCTCGCAACCTCTTCCGGAGTGATGGTGTCAATTATCATCTTCGAAATATTTATAAATGGTCTTTTAAGGAAACGACTGCGAGAAATTCTACTAGGAAACAACTTATGAGGTGGTATCCACAAATAGGGTCTTGTGCGTAATGCTATGAACAGACAGACGATATCGAGCAGTGTTACTATCTAGTGTTCTTTCGTTCTAGCTGCTCTGACATGCAGTACTCGAGCATGTTGTGACGAGTCTGAATGCAGTGGTACGGATCTTGCAGTCAGTAGGGTGTGGATGTGTAGTCTACAAGTACAAAAATAAAAACGTATTGTGATCGGTGTCCGACAGATCAATATCCAAGACATCGACAGCAATCAACGCCGGCGAACTCAACACGACGTCGAGACCTCACTACCGGTAATGTGCTGTGCTCACCACTTAACATTCCCCTAAGTGTTACCACGCAGCTTATGCCTTAGTAACGTTCTGAGATGATTTCATGCTCTACTCATGTTCTCATAGGCAATTTCATTGTTAGATTCGCGCAAAACAGTTCAGTTTATTTGAACGTGTTTCGGTATTGCCTTTGTTCCAGTAAAAATGGGTTTGTTTAAACGTTTCATAAATAAAGAAATGATATTCAGTCGGTTATTTACAATATCAAATTATAATTAAAATTAGCAATCACTGAACTATTTGGTTGATTAGAAATTTCCAGGAGATGGTGCTAGCAGCTTGCCGTTCTACATTAGATAGGAAAAAGGCATGTCGTAGCCATCTTTGCTTCGAATTGTGAAATAGTGGTAGAAACAAAAGACGTGCGCAACGGCATTTAAAACACTTACAACCTAACATAGAGGGGTGGGACGCGATCCAAGGAAGAGAAAAGAAAACTGCCCTCTCTGCACTGGCCGGCCTCGGTAGCGTAGGGGCTAGAGTGCTAGCTCCGCGTGACGAAGGCCACCGGTTCGAATCCGGCCGCGGGCATGGATGTTAAGTGTTGTGTGTCTGTGTGAATATCCTGTCCGTCCTGTGGCGTCCATACATTGACTTAGTACAAGACGATGAATTCAACACAATCACCTAAAACTGTGATGTTGTGGCCCGATGTCGTTATGATGTGACTTTATGTGCTAGATCGCGTTTAACGACATGTGGGAGTGGTAGGTGGCTGAAGGGAACAATGTTCTTCTCTGAACGCTTCCGTTATCTCCTTATAACTCCCTCATAAGACGCTCTTTAAAAGTTGTAAGAGACCTGACCCCCTGCTACGAATTGTACTTCTTTATACTTAGCTGGCTCATTCAACGCAATGCTAGTTAGGCGTCTAATGGTGAGATGATGTTGCAAGGTCAGTTTTTCTCGGGCAACTTGTGTGCTTCCAAAATCTGCGGACCTGGTGTCACTAGGCTATTGTATTAACAATATGCCAGCAGCGGCTGTTAATGAAGACATTATCTCAGCTTTTGCAAGGAATGCTACAGATTCCAAGTGGAACAAGGAGAAGTTAGGTACATCGGCCAGACGGTATGGTGTATCACCCAGTGCTGTTTGGAACATGACTGACACGTTTGTCTGGGACAGAAGTAGAAACCTGCGATGGCAGAACATAGCCTTGAACTCGGTCATAACATCGACAATGAATGCAGCAGGATGCTGTCACTTACCAGAAAAATTTTGTTACAGTGTTTCAAAGCAGTTGAAATTCGTTTCGCGTCCAATCATGTCCGCATTCTGGAGGACACCGGTTCGAATCCCCATCCGGGCATCCAGATTTGGGTTTTCCATGGTTTCCCCAAATCATTCCAGGCGAATGACGGGATGCTTCCTTCAAAAGGCCATGGCCGAATTGTCAGGTTCTTCGATGGTTTAATTAATATAGTAATTAATTAAATAGCCCACCATAAGGTTCAGTTTAAGATTTTTTGTTGATTTTCAAAACAACGTCAGCGATATTGTTTACATGCAAAGATACAATTCAGAGATACTACTGACGCAATCTTTGACGGTTCCATAATGAATCTGTATAAAACTAACTGTAAACTAACTCTGTCCTTCTGCTGATTTCTTTATATAGGCTCTATCCAAATTTCTGGAATTCTTCAAAAGCTTCCGCGAGATATTTCTCGAACATTAACAATTACTCAAACAATTAAACATATTAAAAACAATCATAAATAGTACTTAATCACTTAACATCATTACAAAATGGTCAGAAATGGAAATTAAAGATATTTAAACACAAAATTATTTACAGAAATCATATTAAACTGTAGAAAATTGTCCTGTAGACATCGTAACTTGCATTAATACTTGGAATTACACAGATTTCAGCAATTCTCTTGCACAATTTTGTTCTTAAACATATTAAATGGCCTTTAAATAATTTCCTTTCATAAAACAAAGTCTATATACACTGATTGACAAGAAATTGCAAAACAAACATACCAGATCACATTCTAGCAACCTTTAGCTCACAACAAATACTTTATAAAATGCAATTCTATTTAAAGTTCAGGTATGAGGGCTGTTACAGAATGCCTTCCCATTCCTTGTCCTCAGTCCCATCCCACCTCTATCGACCTCTACAAGTCGTAAAGCCATAAGTTAAAAAAAAAAAAAAAAAAAAAACCATTATTGTCAACCGATGTTGTGGTTACCAACATAGTGATGTTTAAGTGCCACTTATTGAGGCTGCGCAGTGTTAGGATTCCATATTTTGCACTCCAACGGACGCTAATGACTGGTCAGCACGGAGAGTTTGGTCTCCGAAATATTGCGCGAAAACAGCATGGTTCATCTTTTAGTTTCCCGAAAATACTACACTAATATACAACTCCGAGAAAATGTCAGTTCGAAGCGTGCGTTTAAAGAAGATAAATTCGGTTTACGCCAGACGTTTGCTGGCGACCGAGCACACGGCTTCCCTGTTGCTCGGCGAGGGTGCTGGACTCTCGAAGGCTTTAAAACAAGAGTGTCGGCGCGTGTGCTGAAGGGTCCTGGAGAGTGCTCCTGGAGGGATAGAGGTCGAGGCCGCCTTGTCTGCCCACAGCCCGGTTGGTTTTAGCGATTTTTACGCGGAATTTGGCGCCCTGGCAGACACGTATGTCCGACCCCCTACAAGGTCCCTGCGGGGGGCCGGGGGCCCTGATTTACTCCCCCACTTCATGGCTCCCCTCGGCACATAAATTCCGATTATTCGCGAGAAAAATTGACATTAGCGCTAGGCGGGTCTCCGAGAGGGTGGGTTTAAACAGCGGCTCTGCGGACCAGTGACTCGTGATTCTTGACGGATGGCGGCTTGCTGCAATCCCATAGGACCCTCAAAAACGTATCACGCCGCCCCTCTAAAAAAGTGGGTGGAGGGGAGGCAAGAGTCCCAGGCGGGCTCTAGGTTAGAGGCCACACACTGGCGGACGGAGAAAAACTGCGAGGTAAATGGTTGACGCGAACACATGACAAGTTACAGTAGAAAGAAAACATACAATCTACCAAATAGTAGAAAACACAATGTGGTATAATATTCTCATTCTGTTTTTAAAACTTGCTGGTAATACCAATCCGTGGTTCGGATTCCACGTTAAACTGTAGGTCCCAGAGGAAATGAACTGGCCATCCTACCTCTGATACAATGGTTTAGTATGTCTCCTTCAGGAGGATCCAACCATCGTTCGGGTTGTAGACTAAGTTAGTTGTTATTTTAATAATACCAAACCTGTTGGTAATAATGTGTAATCAGGTCAGTGTAGAGTTTTGTTATTGCATTTCCCAATAAAGAAAAGATAGGGAAAGATTTACAATTTTTCCATTTAAAATTACACGACAGCAAAACCCGACTCTGAGACGGAGAGAACATGAAATAGAATCACATGTAGATAAAAATTAATTTCAAACCACACTTCGTATTGTTTCCATAATAAAATTTATCTGAAAAAAAAAAACATAGACAATTATCAAACAGGCGCTGCTGAAGATGCTCCAAAAATGGAGTGGAAAAGATAAAAGTAAACGGAAATTCAACTGCATTGGCGAACTATTAATCTTTAAACAAACTGAATTACTCAAATATTTCAGAATAAAGGTAAATTAAACGAACCTAAGAGACATGTTCAAGAGTTTGATGGCTTCAAGCTTTAACGTTCCCGTCAACTAGTGCTGAAATTGACCTGAAAGCATCTAGCAGATTGAATTCACCACGACTGAACAGATTACTTTGCTCTCGTGCGTAAATTACTTCTTGTCATATAACCCAAATTTTGTTAATAAATTATCAAAGTTAAAGAGTTGCGAGCTAGTATCAAGCCAACAGGAAAGCATGTTTAAAACTATTTTCTTACAGTCTTCAAGTAGAAGTAAATAGTTAGATTCGATCATTACAGTTTGTAAACATTGGCCACATAAAAAAGATTTCCCATTTTTTGATATAAAACGCTACATTCATGTTCAGAGATGCAGAAAGTTATAACTAATAAAAATAGTAGGGACACTTCAAGGTTGTAAAATTGTACTGAAGTGATATTTGAGTTTGATGATGAAATTCAAGCAAGATCACAAATACCGAAGAAAACAGTTAAATAATTTTCAAGCTCTGAATTTTCAAAGCTACAGAAAGATTTATAGCTTAAAAGATACTTCGAATTTTAGACTACATTATGTAAAAACTTAGAATTAGTAGCTAACATCTAAATAACATTTTTTTGGCAAAAATGATGATTTTTGGAAAGAAAATTTAGTTTTCAAGTGGTTTTATTCAGCTAAATACGTATGGGGGGTATATATATATATATTTAAAAAAAAGAATTTTTTCTCAGTATAATGAATTTTTTTTTTTTTTTTTTTTTTTTTTTTTTGTAAATATCCATGCAGTACTTTGGCCAGAATAGGAAACGTAAGATTTATTAATGAAAGATTCGGAAACAGATTTACAAAGGGATTTTGAAAATATGGCGATTAAATAAGTCATACATCACTACCTCGTAGAAAATTGCATTCTGAATCGTTTAAAACATATTTAAGCTCCGTAGCATCAATACTTTCGGAGATAGAAAACATATAAACTTTAAGTAATGGATTACACTAAGAAAGAAAATTGTAAACAAGTCGGTTTATATACCAAAAGATCCGGAACGAGGAGTACATCATTTTAAACTAAGAATCAACACCATAGCTCGCATACGGTACTGAACAAATGAGAGAAAATTTTAGGGTTTACCATTTTTATATTTTTTTACGGACAAACTACTAAATCTAGAGGAATTTTTTATTTCGATTGATTTTAACATTTATGGAACGGGCTATCTCTCACAAAAATTTCAGGCAGATGAGAGTAAAAATAAGGATTTATGACAGAAAAATCCCCGGAGATGTTGCGAAATCCACTAGGTAGGGGCGTAGCTCTCGGAGGGCTACGCCGTACCGTGCACCGGGGCCCCCAAGCGCAGCAAAGGAACTCAGGGGCCCTCCTAGCTCAGCTCAGTGGGCCCCTAAAGCCCGGGAGCCCCTGCAAGCAAGCCAGCAAACCTAACAAGACTTGGTAGAGATAAAAAAAAGGTCGCCCACCTGGCCTGAGGGCCTAAAGTATTTTTTTGCACCGGGACCCTTGTTAACCTAGCTATGCCACTGCCACTAGGTATCCTATAAAAACATCCTCGAAAATCGTGCTGAGGGCAGTCTTTTGAATGCACTCGTGGAGATAGCCGATTTGGCGCTATGTGTAGTGGAGAGTCAGCATATTAGGCGGGAATGATGCGAGTCTAGGCAGCCATCTTGAATCACCTACAACCGATAGTGCTGAAGTGTTTATACCTGTGATGTAATTGAGCTTCCTTCAGCTAGGGATTTATCGGGATTTTCTTGCTACTTGTCTCCAGGTTTATACCTGCAATATTTTATTTTGGAGAAGAATTCCGATGCTGCAGATTGATCACTGTATATTGTAGACTTCGAGGTCATATGAGACGAAAAAAGACTTGGGACAACGAATGGGAAGGAATTTTGCAATGGCTTTTTGAAAGACTCATCCAACCATTGGCCTTGGGTAAATTATGGAATACCCAAAAATGGATCGCACGACTGGGATTCGAACGCGCGTCCTCTTGAATTCGAGGCCAGAATGCCACTGCTCACGCACCATGCTAGGTATTTAAGTTACCACATAAATTCGATGTTGAATATATTTCTAAACAATTAGCAGTAATCTTGGATTCCATACAGATTACTGTTAACCACCTTAAATTGTTATTTACCTTGAATACAAAATCATTCATAAAAATTAGAACCAGAAGTTGTTCTGTTACCACTCTTTGAGTGATACCCTAGGTAATATCTACGTACCAGAATCATTGCCATTTTTAATCACTGAATCAAAAATCTAGTTAGCAATACAAGGATCTGTTCACAAATGTGTCGTAATTTTCTGTACGCTCCGGTCAATGTTTCGACTACTAGCTCCGCCATCTTCTTCAGGTGTGAAACAATATGTACTGGTCCGGTGAACGACAACTGTCAGCAGGAAGAGGATGAGACTAGCCGTCGAAAGATTGTGTTCTCATAACACAATCAGGCGGAGCTTCCGTGAAGACTTACGCCATGAAAGCCTCCGTTCATAGAAGATTTACTCTTCCCACACAAAACACTGATTAAACTTACGCTTCATTATATTCTTTAGACAGGCCGGCTACTAGAGTTGTCGCTACTGTTCAGGAAAATGGAATAGTGAGAAATACGCTAAGAAGATGTATCTGAGACATTGTGTTCGTAAATTTGAAAGCGTCATGGACGGTCGTTTGAAGCTGGATTTCGCAGCTGATATTTGAGTCAGGTGGTCTTGACATATCACCTGTGCCGTGCGAGGTGGGTTGCCTACTTTCTGTCGGATGAAGACGCGTCGCGGTGCATTGTGGGAGTCCGCGGGGGTCCGCTCTGGGTCCCCCGGGCAGTGACGGACGAGTCCACACTGCGCACAGAGGGCGTCCATACATCACACCCACAAAGACGACACCAGAAAGATGTAACGACTGCCTCACAAGACCACCAGTATGCGTTAAGTCACTCGGTTGGCTCGAAGAAACCGAAAAATGCTAATGGAGAAATACTGTCTAAAACACATACGATTTTACATACAAGATTTTAGTACAGATATCGAATTTATTGTGAATTAAACATTATCTACGGGAAGGTTCTAATCTAAGAACACAAGAGTACGTAATTATCTTTAAGTTCGTGAAATTTGAACTTTCAAATTACTCAGCAGCAAATCATAGAACTCAATACAGATTACAACGCGCTCTGGTGAAAGGTTTTATTCACTCTCAGAAGCAAACATTTTTTTTTTTTTTTTTTTTTGTAGGATATGCTTTGTCGTTTTTTAAGTGTGCACATTATTGTTGCATTGGGTGAATTTATTCTGAGACTTTTAATGCTGTTGAGAGAAATTTGTTGAGGACGTTAAGGCAGGTGTTTCACGAACTTTTTACTCACTTTTATCAACTCCAGCGGAATTATTTTTGAACGCTTATGTGAAATATATTGCCAAATGCATGGCGATTCAAAATATTAATCTTCTTGCAGTGAGAAAAATTTCTTTTGTGGATAAGTGAGTAAGGGATTGGAATAAATTATTAAGGAAAGTGATGAATAATTTATCAAAACCGCTGAAATAATTTAAAATTCGTAAAAGACAAAAGTAGGTGGATGTCGATATTACACTGGAAGATATTAAGAGAAAAATCAAGAAAGGGGTAAAGTTTATTCTATGAAGTTGTTGAGAACTGTTTTTAAATGTCCAATGTACTACATATACTTAAAAAACAAAAACTGTGGTGCTAATTATCTTCAGGAGGTCAAATTTTTTTTATCCCAATGCTTGAATGTAAAAATGATGTGCTTTTTCCAGTTAGCATCTATTTACGATTATAATTCCATCGCAAAGCTATGGGATGGAGTGAAGAGAAGCAGATAAACTGACGGAATGAAACTGCAATAACAGATGAGAAGCATGGACAAAAGTTTGTGTAAGATTAAGAGTGGTGTAAAAAGGAAGAATACAGCTGTGGAAAGAGAAGTTGCAGGAGGATGAAAGAAGAATAGAAGAGGAAATCTTGAAAAGAGTCTCGTTTTAATTGGATGAGGGTGTAGACCGGATATGTATCTATCTAATAATAACGAGTGATGATTGGTAAATGTAATAGTTTTTCAAGGATACGACTTATTTCTTTAATTTATGCCATCCATCTTTGAAAATTCATCAATTTACTACGACCTGATAACGACCGTCTCCAGATCATAGTGGTTTTGTAATATGAAGACGGACTTTTGACTCGAAAGACCGGCTGTGTTTTTTATAAAGTAATCATCTATTAAACGCATTTTGTTGTTCAAAATTTGTGAGTAAATAGCAGGAATACAGACTTTCACTGAGGTCAGAGTGATATTGCAGGATACAGAGTGGTGTGTTCGTTGTCTTTGTGTTGTCCAGTCGCGGCCCCTCGCCCTGGACCGACAGGCTACTGCCACTGGGCGAGAATCGATGTATCGGCCGGTCGACTGTGACTGTAGCGAGCCTGTATCGACCCAGAGCCCCTCCCTCTTACATATACAGGGCTCCCGCCCATCGCTAATCGCGAGGAGCCTAAAGCCGAGCGTACACACCAAGCTGAGGATGGAAATACACAATCGAAGAAGCGCCAAGGTAACACAAGATTAATCACCTGTGCAGATGTACTCGTAGATCGTGTACATTGCTGTCATAATCAAATATAATGTAGGTTGCAGAATGTCTGTCACAGAAAACCTTGTCTAGATTAGCTTAGATGAAGGCTAATTTAACTCATTTCTTTGAAAGAAAAACTGTTCCTTGTAAATATTCAGAACAGGAGCCTAACGCATTTGGTATGAAATAAGCCTTCTCATTAATAAATTCCGTTCGTCTTTTGTCCGTTTTCACACAAGGCAGTTCTTTTTGCTCCTGAAGAAAAGTGCCCGGAATATTGTTGTTATTAACTTAATAAATTCAATCTCTGTAGCTATTTTACTACACTCCTACTTTCCACGGACTGTTGTAGTCTATACCAATAAAATGCTTGTCTTAGTCACGATGTACCGGTCTCTGTCACACTCTGACGTCACGTATCCCACCACCGCCACCCAACCAACAGCGGCCGGAGATGTTCCAGGTTATGCGCGTCATCTAATAACTGTTCTATTTTCCTGAATATCCACAAGTAAATGAGCTGTAAGTACACTAAAAGAAAAGTATTTATTTCGTAAAAATCGAAATACTAATTATTATTTGTTTTTTCTTAATTAAAATTCGTTCGATGTAGATTCTTCTTAAACTCTCTGTACAGCGATACTGTTGTCACAGTAAGCTAAGATATATCTACATTACATCATTTTCAAAATTGAGCGTTATTTTATGAAAATTATACTTAGTTAGCAAAGAAACGAATTGCTAAAATACTACATTCAACACGTCATTTTTGACGGGATTATTACAAGATATTTATATCCGACGTAGATATTTTAAGTCACTGTTATAATATATTCGAAGAAGTGATTTTCTGAAACACTGAAATAAAAGTATGTACCGCGTTTAAATTAATATATTAGTTATTTGTTGCATTTATTGCTGATGTCACTATATCAGACACATGTAAATATTTCCGGTGGGTCAAATTTAGATCGCAACACAATGAATGTATTCGTATATAGAAGCTA
>JARYHS010000759.1:0-11248 GCA_031002005.1 Vandiemenella viatica
TGTGGTTCGAATTTAGCTACATGGATATCGATGGCATTAATCTGATCGAGGGTTTTGCCACTATCCCGATCTTGGAAATCACTATATCTCTTCAAAATATCTTGACGCACATAGACATCATACCATTCTTCCAGGTGAGTGCTTAATGTTATTTCCCGCATCTTTGGTATAAAACAAATACGGCTGATGTTAGTGACATTGTTCTTCTGAATTTGGAAAAGACAATCCAAACCCACCTGGCATTTTATAGCCGGTGATGAAGGATTGTTAATAAACGCGGATATTTGGTCTTTAAAAATTCCATAACATGCTCTAATATAATTTTCGGGGTCTTTAAAATTTTCTGAATTTATACCTGAAACATGGAGTAACCTATTCCCGAAAGCACTTGCCCTGATAGTTGGCTTCAAGCGCGTAGCATCTGGCTTACCTTTTTCCCCACCCGCGTTAACGACTGCTTGTGTGTTGGGCAGCCATTGGGTCGATGGTTCGTCTGTCGCCCAGAGTGCTTCCACTGGCGACAGAGTGGCCAGTAGATCCTCATCGATTGGATCTGCCCACGGACTGGTGCTGGGATGGGTATGTCCACTGCTGGAATACTCCTCGCACTGGTGCTGGTGCTGGGTTGGTTTATGTCCACTATTGGAATACCCCATAGTTCTTCCATGTCTGGCGGTGACATATAAACATCTGCAAATATACACAAAAAATTAGATTCATAGTTACAAGTATGGAAAACAAAGCAGTCTATAAAATGAATACATTACCTGATATTTTAATCCTTTTTGATGGACCATCATCATCATGGGCTGCCATTCGTTTGTGTGTAGGTTGCATACTAGTAAAATCAACAGCATACACATCATCTGCAACAAAATAAATAATATCAGTCACACATGCACTAAGTATTCACTCAAAAAATTATTTAAAGTATTAAACACTTGCCATTAGTAAAACAATCCATAATTTCCTGAGTGGTAATCACAGGAAAAGCACATTCGCTCACATCTACAACAGAATGAATAATGTCAGTCACATATGCACTAAGTATTAACACGAAAAAATATTTTAAGTATTAAACACTTGGCAGTAGTAAAACAATCCATAATTTTCCGAGTGGTAATCATAGGCAAAGCACATTCACTCACATCTACAACAAAATAAATAATGTCAGTCACATATGCACTAAGTATTCACACAAAAAATTATTTAAAGTATTAAACATTTGCCAGTAGTAAAACAATCCATCAATTCCTGATTGTTAATCACAGGCAAAGGACCTCCACTCACATCTGCAACAAAATAAATAATGTCAGTCACACATGCACTAAGTATTCACACGAAAAATTATTTAAAGTATTAAACACTTGCCAGTAGTAAAACAATCCATAATTTCCTGAGTGGTAATCACAGGCAAAGCACGTTCACTCACATCTGCAACAAAATAAATAATGTCAGTCACATATGCACTAAGTATTCACACAAAAAATTATTTAAAGTATTAAACACTTGCCAGTAGTAATACAATCCATAATTTCCTGAGTGGTAATCACAGGCAAAGCACATTCACTCACATCTGCAACAAAATAAATAATGTCAGTCACATATACACTAAGTATTCACATGAAAAATTATTTAAAGTATTAGCTACTTACTGGTAAGGGCAACAGCAGTATTATTCACATCATCAGAGGCATCTGCAACAAAATAAATAATACCAGTCATACATGCACTAATTATTCACACGAAAAATAATTTACAATGTTAATCACTTACCGCCTGCAAGATTGTACCGCACCTCAAGGTTGTCCATTGTTACCGATCGTGAGTCTACAAATTCATCACTGATTAGTTGAGAGATGCCAGGAAGACCTGTAAAATAAAATTAAAATCAAACTTACTCATTTATAATAATTATTATAATAATACTTAATAACAGAAAATTAAATCACCATTTCCCAAATACTGTTCGATGTCTTCAGCAGTCAGTACACGATCCATGATGTTCACTCTGTAAGATACTGGTGATCAATGAGGCTGAGAAGAAGTTTGGCACAGAATTTATATCCTGTCACGAACGGTAAATTGTGTTGTCGAAAGTAGGTCCCAGCCCGCTCACCCCAGGAATACTGCCTAACGGGAACCAACTCGTCACGCGGAAATAGCGCTGCGCTAGGAAAGTACGCACTCCAGGAATAGTGTATAACGGCACCCATTGCTCGCCGACGCATCATCTGCGATGCGCGCTGGAAATAGCAACAACCGTTGTCGCCTGCGGGGTTGTGCGCCCGACTAAGCTCCACAGAATACTCAGATAGATTCAGGTTACCGCCGTACGGGTCTGCCGCCTGGTGGTGGGTTGGTGAACTAAACACGCCATTCTCGCCGTGCCCACCCCCACTCCCCTCCCTTGTGACGTCAGAATATTCCTAGCTAATACAGTATAATACTACTGTCGTCGTAGATTAAGAGCTGTGCTGCTAGTAGGTTTTGCCGGTTGTACTTATTAACTACGTACACCACCGAAAAATATCGTAAATATAGCGAAAATATGCATCGTCACTTGGTGTTACATAAAATATGCAATAACCCTTGTAAATGGTCTTAATATGCAAATGCTTATGCAAAAAAATATAATCCGGTCTCCAGTAATAACCAATTAGCTGTAAGCCATCTTTGGGAAACAGTTCTTCATCCTACAGCAATTAAACTGTAAACGAACGGAAGCAGAAATTAAAATCGATCTGTGTATGTGTAATATGTGGACCTCTCAACTATCACTTTAGCTTCTTATGACAAGAGTTCTTATTCCGTTTCGGTATACCGGCACGAGAGTGGAGTTGGCTCTGTCTGGTCCACGGTCTTGTCTCTTTACTTCCTATTAGTTTGCTTCCAGATACCGTTTGACAGAAACTGGAGAGCTGTTACAGACTTTCAGCTTCAAAAACGTATCGTATCAACTAAGCAAATTTTTGCGAAATCATTGAAACTCCCTTCCAACAAGTGGTTTAAATACAACTTGAAACCTTTAAACAGTCGTGTTGTTGGTATCCGGAAAATAAGTAATCATAGCGCGGAAAATGAGTAATCATAGCGATGATACGCAGTAAATAGTTCTGCTGTTAATTTTTACTTGAAAAAATCAACATCTGCAAAATAACACATTATTTGCAGCCTAGCGAGACATTTGTAAACAGATTCACTAGGCAAAGCGAAAAACTATCTTTTTCTACATTCATACTGAAAATATTTGACGAGAGATTAAAAACCTTGACACCGTTCTTCAAGTGCGGTGTCCGCTTATAGTTTAGTAGAAGGTGGAATAAAATTTTGTGATCATTCAGATAACACCTGTCAATCGGTATGAAGCAGCTAAAGTCTGCTCCACTTTCAAAAAAAAAAAAAAAAAAAAAGAAGTACGGGTCTCTAGATTATTAATAAATTCGTTATACCTGTTTTTTGTTAACTTTAGCTTTACTGTAAGTGCTAATAAATACTTAAGTTCTACTGCTTCTTTTCTTTGTCTTTGTTAAGAGGAAGAAACGGTCTTGTTACCAATATGGACTACTGCGGGTCGTGTATCCATTGATCCAGTGCGAATTGTGCTGTATACTGCTCGTAAAGTGTTTTTGGAACTTGTTCTTATGAGAACTAATTGCGCCAAGGCAGGTACCGTTTGAGTTTATTATAGCGGCTATTTCATCGACACGATAGCACTTCCAGGCTATAAATGTGTTTAGCTGTTTGACTGAGCGAATAGGGGCAGCATAAGATTTAAATATCCCAATTAGCATCACCAATTTTTGTAGTGTGATTCGGTATGCAGATTTTTTTTTTTTATTTTTTTTTTTTTTTTTATCGTAAAAGGGACTGTTTCTCAACATACCGACTGTGGCCCGCCGTAGCACTAGCGACGAGCGGATGACAATGATTGAGCGCTTGCGTTGTATCATACCACCTATGCTCATAGTATTTTATGAAAAATCATAACGCATAGTGCATATATAAAAGCTGACTGAAACATAACACAATGAGTCTGGTGTCCGGTTAATGGCATTATCCACTTTTTTTTTTTTTTAAATAAAAAGTTGAGAGCTTGATCCCCGCAGGGGCCTGGTACGCAAGTGCCAGGTACGGGTTTAGCGAACCCGCGGTGCCCGAGCTGGAAACTTGTGAGCGCCGCAAGTTTCCCACACCGTAATCTCCTACCATGCTTCAACGACCACCGTAGGGCGTGGCGGTGGAACGTTGTGTGCCTAGGAGAACGGGGATCTTGGCTTCATCGCCCGGATCGCGAGGACGGTACAAACCTCTATAAAAAAAAACCCTCAACCTCAAGGTCAGCCACGTGCTGAGGAGGTGAATGGGTGGAGATGGAATTCACTCGCTAACGTGCAACCTCAGGGGCACCTGCGCACCCTGTTGTATTAGCGCTTCTATTTAAAATGGTTTTACTCGTGGGACCAAAACGAAGTCATCCACAAAACCAAAAAACCCTGCGGTACGGGTGTGCCGCAGGTAAATCCCAATACACCCAGTACAAAGAAACGGGCGAGGGTTGATAGCCCTCCCGCTTCTGAAGACCATAGCAACAGGAAAGTCTGTTCCATAGTGAACGCTTTCGTTGTGATGCAGAGGGTAGAGGGGACATTTGAAAAAGTGTCCCCTTTTTATATTAATAAAGCACTTCAAGGATTGGTTGGTACCTTGAGATCTGTAAAAAAGCTGAGGAATGGGACGCTGCTGCTGGAAACAACCACCAGTAGGCAGGCATCCCAGCTCCTTAACTGTGAGAAGCTCGGGGAGTTCGCCATTAAAAGCGAACTCCACAAATCCCTGAATTCTTCGAAAGGCGTCGTCACCTGCCGTGACATATGGATTTAGGAACTGAGGAACTCGTTAAGGAGTGGGAGGATCAGCAAGTGGTCGAGGTGCGTCAGATTACACGGAGGGTAAATGGCAGTCTTGAAAAGACTGCCACCTTCGTCCTGACGTTTGACTCCAGTGTTGCCCAAGTGTATTAAAGCCGGATACATTAATCTGAACGTCCGTCCGTATGTTCCGGACCCAATGCGCTGCTTCCAGTGCCAGAGGTTCGGACATACGACGGCGTCATGCAAGGGCAACCCCACCTGTGGTAGATGCGGCAAGGGGGCACACGAACCGGGTGCCACTTGCACGCTCCCACAGGTGTGTGTCAACTGCTCCGGGGCGCATCCTGCCTGGAG
Organism: Vandiemenella viatica; assembly: GCA_031002005.1. NCBI lineage: Eukaryota > Metazoa > Arthropoda > Insecta > Orthoptera > Morabidae > Vandiemenella > Vandiemenella viatica. The sequence goes on from JARYHS010000759.1 coordinate 5,229, forward strand.
TAGGGAGTGTCAAGTGTATCTTGAAGAGCGCAAGATACAGGAGTTAAAGACCAAAGAGCGGATACCGTATGGAGAAGCAAAGAAGAAGGCGAAATCGCTCGCCGCTCCAATTTTTGGAAATAGCTTTGCGAAAATGGTCTCGACTCCCGTCAGGAAAGAAAGTGTTGCTACGCAGACATCCTTTGCAGACATGGGCACAAGCACTACGTGCTCATGTCAGTGCAAGTGTGGTGCAAAATCCACCAAGGTCATAATACCTAAGACCGCGGATGTCGCTAGCAACATTCTGCAACCTCGACCAATCCAGCAGCAGTAACAAAGACCCCACCAGCAGTCAAGTTAACAGCACCTCCTATTCCACCGCGTGCTATTGAAATGGTAGCGATACCATTAGCTACCGGTGGAAATAGAGGTGACCAGAAAATCGAGGTCCCAAGTTCAGACAGACTGATCCGACCCAGTTTGTCAAGTCACCTTCTTCGTCTCCTCCCAGACTGTCCATCAGTAGGGAGAGTAAGGGAAGAAGAAGAAGAAGAAGAAAAAGAACGACGAGGAATTTGAGGAGTCCTCTGGGTCGGAGATGTCTGTCTCCGCTTCCGGGCAGAAGAAACGAAATGCTGGTGGACGAGTCTGGTCCCGTTCCTCAGCAGGAAGTGACCGAAGACCCACCCGAACCGGGGCGGGTGAGGCTAAATAGGTAAGGATGGCTCCCATACTTCAGTGGAACATCAATGGATTTACAGCTCACAAAGAGGAGTTACACCTCTTAGCACGGTCTGATCCTTTGTGTCTCTGTCTACAAGAGACACATTTCAGACCATCATACCAACCTGTGCTGAGAGGATATGACGTGTACCGTAAGGACGATACCGAGGGTGATCGAGCGAAGGGTGGAGTGGCGGTGTTTGTCCGAAACACTGTCCACTCCGAACCTGTAGCTCTCACTCTGGTTTACAAGCAGTGGCAGTGAGGTTACACGGTCCTATTAAACTGACCGTATGCTCCATCTATCTACCACCAAATGCGCCCGTCGAGTACGACGAACTGATCGAATTATTGCGGCAGCTTACTCGGCCATTCCTCCTCGTAGGAGATTTCAACGCACATAGTGCGTTGTGGGGTTCGAACACCGACTGCCCCCGAGGCCGAGTGGTTGGTAGACTGATGGAGCAGGAAAACATTTGTATTCTGAATACTGGACAAATGACCCACTTCACCACTGCTTCCGGATCGTCCTCTGCCATTGACCTTCTTTGTGCTCTCCTTCAATTGCAGACTCCGTGCATTGGGAGGTGGATCGAGACCTTCATGGTAGCGACCACTTCCCTATTTGGATGCACGTTGAGTGTGATCGTGGAGGCAGCAATAACCGACGTAAATGGAACGTCAGTGGTGCAGATTGGCAGCTCTTTTGCCGTACTGCATCCTCGCCATACTATACAGGAAAAGGTGAACCACCTAACTGAAGTGATTCACCATGCAGCTGACGTTTCCATGCCGAAATGCTCCGGAACGCTGCGAAGGACGCCCGTCCCCTGGTGGAACGACGAATGTCGTTCCGCTATTCAGGGTCGCAGACGGGCGTTGCGGCGTTTTAGGTTGTTCCCAACACCTGACAACCTGGCAGCGTTCCGTATAGCCAGAGCTAAGGCGCGTCGTGTCATTAAGGAGAGCAAGAGAAGGTCATGGCAGAACTTTGTGAGCACCATAAATCGTTCCACACCTTCGTCGAAAGTATGGGAGTCAATCCGCCGTATATCTGGAAGGTACTCCCGCCCTCCAGTAACTGGTTTACTGGATCGCGGACGTATAGTCACCGATGAACGAAGCATAGCGCAGCTGATGGCGGAGAACTTCGCCGCTATCACTTCGTCCACCAATTTTGACCCTCGGTTCCAGCAACGCAAGATTGCTGCCGAGAGGCGCGCGCTGTGCTTCGATTCGTCGAATACAGAGGCCTACAACTGCCCATTTACACTTTGGGAGCTGGAGTCAGCGTTAAACAGCGTTAACGACACTGCTCCAGGGCCTGATTTGATCCAGTACCAGATGCTGAGGCATCTAAGTAGAGATGCTAAGGAGTACCTTCTGGATATTTTTAACGATATATGGACCGGAGGACACTTCCCCGACTCGTGGAAAGAAGCAACGTTAATTCCCATTTTAAAACCTGGCAAAGATAAATTGTTGCCAGGTAGTTATCGTAGTATTGCCTTGACTAGCTGCGTGGGGAAGACACTGGAGAGGATGGTGAATCGCCGCCTCGTCTGGTGTCTTGAATCCCGTAATCTGCTGAGCCGCTTTCAGTGTGGATTCAGGAAGTTCCGTTCCACCTTGGACAACCTGATCCTCCTGGAGGCGGCAATACAGGATGCGTTCATCCGCAGCCAACATCTTGTGGGTGTTTTTTTCGATCTTGAAAAGGCGTACGATACTACCTGGCGGCATGTTATTTTAAAACAGTTGCATGAATGGGGTTTTAGGGGTAACCTGCCCCGTTTTTTAAAATCATTTTTATCTGGTCGTTGCTTCCGGTACCGAGTCGGTAGTGAAGTGTCTGATCTTTTTATTCAGGAAAACGGTGTCCCTCAGGGTTCAGTTTTAAGCGTTACACTTTTTGCCATTGCTATTAATAGCATTGCAGCAATTATAAGGAGTCCCCTGCGGTGCTCCTTATATGTGGACGACTTTTTAATTTTTATTGCATCGTCCAGCCTGAGAAGCGCTGAGCGGCAGCTGCAACTCGCGCTGAACAGGCTGGATGAATGGTCAGTGCACACCGGTTTTCGTTTCTCTACTGAGAAAACCCGGTGTGTACTTTTTACTCGTAGCAGAAGTCTTTTAGCAGAACCCCACCTTACCCTGAGGAACACCGTTTTACATTTTACTGATACCGTTCGTTTTCTGGGCCTCATTCTAGACGCAAGGCTCAGCTGGCTTCCACATCTTAAAGATGTAAAAGCCAGAGCCTTAAAAGCTTTTAACATTTTAAAATGTCTCTGTGGTAGGTCGTGGGGCGCCGACCGCTCCTGCCTGCTACAATTTTATCGAGCCTTTGTACGGTCGCGTTTGGAGTACGGGTGCATAGTATACGGTTCGGCACGGGACAGTTATCTACGGATACTGGATAGTGTCCACCATGCAGGAATCCGGCTCGCCACGGGTGCTTACCGCACCAGCCCCATACCCAGCATCTGTGCTGAGTCTGGCGAGCCGCCGCTTTCCATCCGGCGGCATCTCCTCATGGTGCGACACTATGTACATATTGCCACAACTCCTGGCAGTCCCGTGCACGACGTAGTACTGAAACCGAGCAACGAACGGCTTTATGCTAATCGCTGTAGAGCGACCAAGCCTTTCAGCCACCGTACAAAGGCTATTTTAGAAGAATACGGATGTCAACTGCCCGCTTTTTATCACCAGGGATGGAGTAAATCTCCTCCCTGGCTTTTAAAGAGGCCCAGAACGATTTTAGACCTGTCGCGGTACAACAAACTGTTTACCGCTGACAGGGTATTTCTAAGTGTTTTTAAGGATGTTTTGAATCACCATCGCGATTTTACCCCGGTGTATACGGATGGGTCTAAGCAGGCTAACGGAGTGGGTTGCTCCGTTGTGTTCCCTCGAGCGACTCATACATACAAGCTGGATAGCAGGTGCAGCGTTTACACTGCGGAGTGCTATGCCCTGCTAAAGTCGCTCCAGCATATGAAGGTATGCCGCGACATGAAGTATATCATATGCTGTGATTCCCTCAGCTGTATTCAGGCGTTAGCACCATGTACCCAGCAGACCGTCTAGTCCAGGACATCCAGGACGCCCTCCTTTCCCTCCAATCACGTGGAAAGGAGGTTTTATTCTGCTGGGTACCCGGTCATGTGGGAATCAGGGGGAACGAGGCAGCCGATGCAGCTGCCAAGTTAGCCTGCAACAAGGTCGAAACCGACTTTGATCCGGTCCCAAAGTCTGACCTTGCCTCGGTAGCGAAGAGAATTGTTTTTGAAGCATGGCAGAGGCAGTGGCTGGAAGTAGAGCATAATAAGCTCCGGCTGGTCAAACCGACCGTTCAGCCGTGGAGCAGCTCCTTCCAGCGGGCGAGGAGGGATGAGTTCTCCTTACTCGCCTCCGTATAGGGCACTGTCCTCTGACTCATAGTTTCTTCTGCGCCGAGAGGACCCTCCGGAATGCGATGCTTGTGGCGTACCTTTGACGGTGCGCCACATTTTAATTGATGTGTATTACTTTTAGACTTGAGGGCAGACGTTGGATTGGCCAACGATCTGTCCCTCATTTTAAACAATGAGACCAGCAATGTGGCGAATGTTTTAAAATTTTGTGTGTTGGCCGGTCTAGCGCCTAAAATTTTAGGCAGATCGGCCTAGTTTTAAACGGGATGGGTGGCCTTTTTACAGCCACCCATACATGAGCATTGTTATTATTTTTTATATTGTTATGATTCATGTCTCGCTGGCCACCATACACCAGCGAGACTTGTAATGTTTTTAATTCTCCTTTAAAACTTCTTGCCATCCAGTTTTGTAGGGTTTAGAGTACCAGTGGCTTCTTTAAAGCCACGCTAATTTTATGATCTATTTTATTTGCTGTCTGTATGGCCGACCCCTTTACAGTCGACCATGCAGACAGTATTTTAGAACTTTCCTAAGCCACAGTTTTAGCTGGTAATTGTTAGGGCGCTAATGACCCCGCTGTCGACGCGCCCTAAAACAACAACAACAACAGCAACAACAACAACAGCTAGAATAATCCACAGAGCCAACACAAACATAACTTTACCATCACGGTAGACCAGTCAGAGGATTTCAGCTACATATGTACGCACACATCATAGAGCTAAGTGTTATTGATCAAAAGTGATAACAGAACGTATACATAAGCTGACTTCGACACGGAAGGCAGTCTGCGTTTAAAGAAGATGGGTGACATACACAGACACGGGATATATATGCAGTAATGGATAGAACCAAAAAAATATACAATGGCACAAGTTAGAGAAATAGAACCAAGTATCGATCATTCCAGGGAGCAAGAGAGAAGCATTATTTTGTGAAAAATATACGGTTTCAGAAAAAAGCATGAATACCCTATTAGTTCCCTAAATTTCATGAAAATCAGTAAAAAATGATTAAAATGCTAAAATAATGCCAAATTACGTAATTTTCCTCGAAAAAGGACATCGTCGGTTGATGTCACAATTACACCTGCGTGCATCACAGAGCACAGACAAACAGACGACTGGGATAGCGGTTCCGATCAACGGAGGCAACTGAATTAACATTATTGAACCTCCTCACGGATACCCCCAAACTACCCACTACCCTGCTCCTCCACCACTGCAGGAGATAGACTCTTCCGAACTACCCGCCATTACAGCGGGGACGTTGTGCTAGGCGCCTTTCGCCAGCCCTTATGGATGCCCACGGGGGACCAACGCGGAGGAGGCTCCAGCCACGACCAGGCCGAAGACCCTTACAAAACCTGGCCGAATAGCTAAAGCATCTCTGCTACTCCCACGTGCGCCTGTCCCCAGCAGGGACAAGGCAGAAAGCCGCAGCAGACGAGCAACAACGCGGGCCTGCCCTTGGCACACGCCTCCCAGCAATCGACCACCAGCCGTCGACCAGGCCACACGGTATGGGGCAAGCTCCTAGTGAGTGTTTCCCCGCAATGGGTTAACACACACTCGTCCAAGCTTCGCAGAGCACTGTCGTTGTGCACGAACGCGCGGAATCACTCCAGTGGTGTCGCTGCCCCACCTGGGTCAGATGTTCGGACCCGTGCACTACCAAACCCCACCTACCCCACCTACTCTGGCAGCAAATGGCTCATACCGGCGGCAAGACGAGCACAAGTTTCTCGATGACAGATCACCGTTCCCAGCGAGGGCCAATCAGTACAATCTGGAGACGATCCCGGCCGTTGCCAGATCACGTCAGCTTACCAGTACCGTCCTTCGCCTCCCATCAGGGTCGTGTCACCTCTCTGCACCACGGGTCGTTCTG
>JARYHS010000761.1:0-11888 GCA_031002005.1 Vandiemenella viatica
CGATGCTTTAGCTAAGCGTCTACCTAATGTTGCATAATTCATGTCCCAAGTTAAATTATAAACGTAACTGATTCCACAGAATATGTGAAAAACACAACTTTTGTGTATTGACTTATGCAAAATTGTAAATGTTTAACTAACGGGACAGCGACAAATTTCCAAAATTAGTCCAGCATCCGACCAGCGTCCGACAGCGTCCTACCAGCGTCCTACCAGCGTCTGACAGCGTCGGACAGCGTCCTACCAGCGTCCAACAGCGTCCTACCAGCGTCTTACAAGCGTCCGAAAGCGTCCGAACAGCGTCAGACTGACGTCCGACCATCGTCAGCGAAGCGTTAGCTAAGCGTCTACCTAATGTCGCATAGTTCAAGTCCCAAGATTAAATTATTAACATAACTGATTCCACAGAATATGTGAAAAACAGAAATTTTTTGTATTGACATATATGCAAAATTGTAAATACATACCTCTTAGGCAAATGGATAACTAACGGGACAGCGTCAAATTTCCCAAATTAGTCCAGCGTCCGACCAGCGTCCGACAGCGTCCTACCACCGTCCTACCAGCGTACGACAGCGTCCTACGAGCGTCCTACCAGCGTCCGACAGCGTCCTACCAGCGTCCAACAGCGTCCTACCAGCGTCCTACCAGCGTCAGACAGCGTCCGAACAGCGTCAGACTAACGACCGACCATCGTTAGGGAAGCGTTAGCTAAGCGTCTACCTAATGTTGCATAATTCATGTCCCATGATTAAATTATTAACATAACTGATTCCACAGAATATGTGAAAAACAGAACTTTTTTGTATTGACATATATGCAAAATTGTAAATATCTACCTCTTAGGCAAATGGTTAACTAACGGGATAGCAGCAAATTTCCAAAATTAGTCCAGCGTCCGACCAGCGAACGACAGCGTCCAACAAGCGTCCTACCAGCGTCCAACAGCGTCCTACCAGCGTCCAACAGCGTCCTACCAGCGTCCAACAGCGTCCTACCAGCGTCCTACCAGCGTCCAACAGCGTCCGAACAGCGTCAGACTAAAGTCCGAGCATCGTCAGCGAAGCGTTAGCTAAGCGTCTACCTAATGTTGCATAATTCATGTCCCAAGATTAAATTATTATCATAACTGATTCCACAGAATATGTGAAAAACAGACCTTTTTTGTATTGACATATATGCAAAATTGTAAATATCTATCTCTTAGGCAAATGGTTACCTAACGGGACAGCGTCAAATTTCCAAAATTAGTCCATCGTCCGACCAGCGTACGACAGCGTCCTACCAGTGTCCTACCAGTGTCCGACAGCGTCCTACCAGCGTCCGACAGCGTCCTACCAGCGTCCTACCAGCGTCCGACAGCGTCCGAAAAGCGTCAGACTAACGTCCGACCATCGTCAGCGAAGCGTTAGCTATGCGTCTACCTAATGTTGCATAATTCATGTCCCAAGATTAAATTAATAACATAACTGATTCCACAGAATATGAGAAAAACCGAACTTTTTTGTATTGACATATATATAAATTGTAAATATCTATCTCTTAGGCAAATGGTTAACTAACGGGATAGCGGCAAATTTCCAAAATTAGTCCAGCGTCCGACCAGCGTCCGACACGTCCTACCAGCGTCCTACCAGTGTCCGACAGCGTCGTACCAGCGTCTGACAGCGTCCGAACAGTGTCAGACTAACGTCCGACCATCGTCAGCGAAGCGTTAGCTAAGCGTCTACCTAATGTTGCATAATTCATGTCCCAAGATTAAATTATTAACATAACTGATTCCACAGAATATGTGAAAAACTGATCATTTTTGTATTCACATATATGCAAAATTGTAAATATCTATCTCTTAGGAAAATGTTTAACTAACGAGACAGCGGCAAATTTCCAAAATTAGTCCAGCGTCCCACCAGCGTCCGACAGCGTCCTACCAGCGACCTACCAGCGTGCGAAAGCGTCCTACCAGGTTCCGACAGCGTCCTACCAACGTCCTAACAGCGTCCGACAGCGTCCGTACAGCGTCAGACTAACGTCAGACCATCGTCGGCGAAGAATTAGATAAGTGTCTATCTAATGTTGCATAATTCATGTCCCAAGATTAAATTTTAACATAACTGATTCCACAGAATATGTGAAAAACAGAACTTTTTTGTATTGACATATATGCAAAATTGTAAATATCTATCTCTTAGGCAAATGGTTAACTAACGGGACAGTTGCAAATTTCAAAAATTAGTCCAGCGTCCGACCAGCATCTGACAGCGTCCTACCAGCAACCTACCAGCGTCCGACAGCGTCCTACCATTGTCCTACCTGCTTCCGACAACGTCTGAACAGCGTCAGACTAACGTCCGACCATCGTCAGCGAAGCGTTAGTTAAACGTCTACCTAATGTTGCATAATTCATGTCCCAAGATTAAATTATTAACATAACTGATTCCACAGAATATGTGAAAAACAGAACATTTTTGTATTGACATATATGCAAACTTGTAAATATCTATCTCTTAGGCAAATGGTTAACTAACGGGACAGCGGCAAATTTCCAAAATTAGTACAGCATCCGACAGCGTCCTACCAGCGACCAACCACCGTCCGACAGCGTCCTACCAGTGTCCGACAGCGTCCTACCAATGTCCTACTGGTGTCCGACAGCGTCCGAACAGCGTCAGAAGAATGTCAGACCATCGTCAGCGAAGCGTTAACTAAACGTCTACCTAATGTTGCATAATTCATGTCCCAAGATTAAATTATTAACATAACTGATTCCACAGAATATGTGAAAAACAGAACTTTTTTGTATTGACATATATGCATAATTGTAAATATCTATCTCTTAGGCAAATGGTTAACTAATGGGACAGCGGCAAATTTCAAAAATTAGTCCAGCGTCAGACAAGCGTCCGACAGCGTCCTACTAGCGACCTACCAGCGTCCGACAGCGTCCTAACAGGGTCCGACAGCGTCCTGCCAACGTCCTCCCAGCGTCCGACAACGTCCGAACAGCGTCAGACTAACGTCAGACCATCGTGAGCGATGCGCTAGCTAAGCGTCTACCTAATGTTGCATAATTCATGTCCCAAGATTTAATATATTAACATAACTGATTCCACAGAATATGTGAGAACAGAACTTTTTTGTATTGACATATATGCAAAATTGTAAATATCTATCTCTTAGGCAAATGGTTAACTTACGGGACAGCGGCAAAATTCTAAAATTATTCCAGCGTCCGACCAGCGTCGCACCGCGTCCTACCAGCGTCCTACCAACGTCCGACAGCGTCCTAATAGTGTCTGTCAGCGTCCGACAGACTCCTACCAGCGTCCTACCAGCGTCCGACAGCTTCCAAAAAAGCGTCTGAATAACGTCCGACCATCGTCAGCGAAGCGTTAGCTAAGCGTCTACCTAATGTTGCCAGAATTCATGTCCCAAGATTAAATTATTAACATAACTGAATCCACAGATTATGTGAAGAACAGTACTTTTTTGTATTGATACATATGCAAAATTATAAATATATATTTCTTAGGCAAATTGTTATCTAACGGGACAGCGGCAAATTTCCAAAATTAGTCCAGCGTCCGACCAGCGTCCGACAGCGTCCTACCAGCGTCCTACCAGTGTCCGACAGCGTCGTACCAGCGTCTGACAGCGTCCGAACAGTGTCAGACTAACGTCCGACCCAGGGGCGGCCCTAGGTCGGTGCGAGCGGTGCGACCGCACCGGGCGCCGTCGTATGGGGGGCGCTGAAACTGCAGTGACAGATCGTCTACTAAAAAAATAAATTCCATAATAACCCAATTTGCATATTATTTTAAAGCACTAATCATCCAGAAGAGTTTATAAACGCAAGAGCTTCGGCTTAGTGCTCAGTCGTATGTCATCATAGAATAGAGTCAACTGGTGTTGCGACTCGAGTAAGCTTGACTTATTCGAATCAAGAAATTCACAACTCGTCCCATAATTGGCACTCTCCGGGTCCGCGGCTCCCGCAACTGTTTCCTGTCTTTTGGGCTTTAGTCTTGAGTTCATGGAGCGAGATTCCATCTAGTTATCTATTTATACCACTTCTAGACTTTAGGTGATTGCAATTAACGTTGGTATCGTAAATATTTATAAAGCATAATGCTTTTACAGACAAAACATGTGCTACATACAAAAACAAAAAAATAAATAAAAACTATCTGGCGCACAAAACCAAGGCTAAACTAAGATGGTTTAAAAATTGCTTGCAAAATTTTTTGCATTTGAGAAGTCATCTGAATCGTCGTCACCAGAACTAATTCAAAACGCAGTGGAAGAAAACTTGTTTAATAGTTCTGGCCTGGAAGAAGAACCCAATGAGAGTCGAAACGTCGACTACAAGGAACATGACGCGGCACCACGCGGACAGCCAAGAATCAACTGACTCTGGCCGCGGAAGCCTACTATTATATTCGTTTAATAGAAGTTCTTCAGACGAGGCTTACGATGATAAAAAGCCTCATGTATTTAGATATGGTTGGAATTTTGTCTGCGGTTCAAAATATTACAGAATGAGGTATACCAGACATACCATAAGTATAAATTATGATGATATTTTAAAATGGTTGCTCATTGACTCTGCAGCCAGAGATGAAATAATTATTCTAGCAGCAAACAAATAAAAAAATATTATGTATGTATGTCTCAGGTATGGTGACAAAAATTCTCAGGACTAATTACTTCGATAGTGGGGTACACTTCAGTTAATGATTTTTTTTCCCTATTAGTTATCTCATCACCAGAGATAACGCCGTGGATCACTTCTTATACACGGATAAACGTATTGAGTTGTTCATACAATTTTGTTCATCTATGTCAGATGTTTCTCCTGTTGTTAGAGATATTTACAAGTCATTGCAATGCTTCAGAAGTTTTACAATCACTAGTTTTCTTTAATCTTTTTTATGTTGTGCATGAAACCAAATGTGTTTTCATCATGTTTAAGTTCCTCAAATCTATGTTGGCAACTTGCGCGCACATTGTCAACAATAACATTCTAATAGTTTATTTTGAAAATCTCCTCTGCATGCAATTCAAGAGATTCATTTTTCTCCTACATAATGAAAGTTCGTTCTCTTACGTTTCCTTCTCACGTTAATGAACTTCGTCAATATTGTTTTAGTTAGCTGTTTCTCTCCCCGTTAACAAGGATAATGACTCGAAAACCATATCCAGATAATTTTCAAAGCCAATGTGTAAACATGGAGGAAGGAAATATATGGAGGAGAAGTGACGTTTAAATCTGTGAAGCAGGCTCTAAACTCTCGCGCATGCGTAGTGGCGGCAGCGGCGATATTGCGATCCCAAACAAATGTGAAGTTCACATTTTGTTAGATGCTGTGATTATTTCATTTTGTAATGTGTATAAGTGTTTTATAATGCCATTTCGTGTTGCACTACGGTTGCACAAATAGGCAAGAGATGGAAAGAACCTGGAATATCATTTCATAAGTAAGTTGAATTCTAATTATCGTTGTTGAAGTGGCGGTAGGAATTGCAAACTTCGGTGCCTGTCTATAAATACTTAGTCATAGCTCTCAATGGGATGACTTTGTTCTCAAATTTTTGTTGGTGTAGTGTAGAAAATCAGCATACCTTGCTATTTTGCACATAATAGACTAGCATTACATTTTAACGAGCGTTTAAAAATTAGGATTTAAAGAGGTGTGTTTTACCTCGCGATTCAGTGAATTTAGTATAGGCTATTTGACAATATTAAAAAAATATTATAAACTGAACTCATTCTCATAGATTAATGCTTCAGGAAGTAATTTTTTCAAATTTGAAAAGAAAAGTGGATTATTTTTAATAAAAAAAGCTAAATAAAAATTATACTTTTCTTACCTCTGGTCACGTGACAGAAAACGCTCTAGGATTGGTGGTCGCTTGAGTGACGTCACACGTCTGTAAACGCTGTGGCTAGGAATGGAGCGTTTCCTATTATCCAAGTTTTCAACTATTTTTATTGTTTGTTGCTGGTCATTTCTTGTTATTAAAGAAATTTCATTTGAATACAAAATCGAGAACGGAAAAATAATGAAAATAGACGCCTTATTTGTGGGGCCGGCTATAGAAAAAAAAAAACCTGACTTTTATTCTACTGAGCTTAAAAATGTAACAGCTTCTATTTGAGACTCATGTATATTTAAATTGAAAGTTAGAGATTGATTATTTTGCGTTAGCAAACCATACGTCGAAAATTCTGTACGCGAAATTTGTGCAGTCATGCTGAAAATAAAGAAAAGTTAAATGGGTGTCGCAAATATGCGCAAACAAATTAAGGTATTTCTTGTAGCTAATAAGCAGCTCTTTCAAATAAATACAGTAAGAGATCGGTATAATGTACTAAAACTCAACATGAAATTGGTTCAGTAGTTTTTTTCTTTTTTAATTAAAAATAATCTCGTTCTGTTTTAATGATGCTATTGTATCACGGAAAAATCATGCGTAAACTTACCTTGAAGCTCGCCAAAAGCAATAGCAACACACAAATCACTACTAACACGCAGAAATACTGCGTAATCATCGACCAAACTCAATGGATTATCGCGGCCGACTGAAGCGCTTGTTCGGTGGATCACAGAAGACCATTGTTCAAACTATTTTTTCTATTGTTAGGCGTGAATTCGTTGAAAATAACCTTTGTTCCGAGTAGTATGGTTCATCTACTTTGAATATAAATAACTATTTTGCCTCCGTAGACAATTATCAAAACTGACTTTTGTCCCTCAAGATTTAGAAAATATTACACTGTGCGGCGTCCTCCCGGATGCGAGGACAGAGCGTTAACCGCTCACTCACCACCCTCGGAACAACTGGATGTTGTGGGCCATTTTTCTTAATTGCAGATTAAAGATTATGGATAAATAATATTTTTTTGTCAATAAAACTGAATTTGTTTGTTTATTCATTTACCTACTTCGTTTACACTTCATCTCACATGAAGAAACTGTGAAGTGTTCACTATTAACATTAAAGAGAAGCAATTAAGAAGTAGCTGTCAGGATAGCTGCGTGATTGAAGAGTGGTAATGGAATTCAGAACGTCCTACGTTCGAAGAACCTTGGTTGGGATAATATTTTTTGTGTGCATTTTTTTCGGTATTTGTTTGCTGTTTTTTGCACTACCATGTTTTTATTCTAAGAATTCATAATAGTTGCTAAGCGTCATGCAAGTGTTTGAAATAAATTGCTACCATACATGAAAAGTTTTAATTTTTAAACTTACCAGAGAGAGAATATCATGCAAAAAATACAGGTGCACGGCCGTGAACAATGGAATTTATTTTAGAAGTGACATCACATGTAGAAATTTCATGCTAATCTTGCAACAGTTCCGGAACGCTTTGTGCCCTTTTCGTTGGAATTTTTACGTGACGATACAACTGAAGGTTACCTTCCTGACGTAACTGCAGTCTATTAGGCGATATTTACTTTTAATGTGCAAGTCATTTTCATTTTTTTTAAAAACTTTTTTTCGGTGTGCAAGTAACGTCCAATTCCCTTTTTGAAATCTTCTTTGGTTGTTTCAAATGGTTGTAATTCGCTTGTTATCCAAAAATTTGTGAAGCCTTCAGAAAAAAGAAAAGAAAAATTAAATTGATTTTCTGGTGGATTTTCGGTAAAAAAAATATTATGCAATGCAACCAACAGCAACTAGTATCCAAAGAAAATGACAAAAGAAAACCAACTGAAAATATTCCGAAGCGAGGATCGAACCTCAGGACCAACCCTAATAATTCTCGCTTTAAACAACGTATTACATTTACTCTACGAAATTGCGGTATAAATGAGATTCACAGAAAATCGTAAGTGACTTTGTTGCAATATCAAATTGAAGTTGTTACATTTTTAAGCTCCACAGAATAAAACTCAGTGGTTGTTTCTATAGGCCCACAAATAAGGCGTCTACTTTCAATACTTTTTCCGCTGCAGGCTTTTCCAAATTGTTTTCGATTTTATATTCAAAACGAACCTTCATTAATAACAAGAAATAATCAGCAATAAACAATAAAAAAAATAGTTGAAAACTTGGGTAATAGGAAACGCTCCATTCCCAGCGGCAGCGTTTACAGACGGGTGACGTCACGACTACCGTTGCACGCGCCAGGCAGCAAATGAGCGTTTTGGCGGGCTTTTAAATTCTTTAAATTTTAACTTTGAATTTTTCGCAAAATAATGCACTTTTGTCAAAAAATCTCTTCACTCGGTGAATAAGGTGTATCAATAAACAATTTAAAACCATTTTCAAGAAGTAGTCAAATACCCTATTGCGCTTTCTTTCGTCACGTTGCAGTTTATACGGACAGTGTATGATGAAAATAAATGTGTTAAATTATGCTATGCAATCTAGGAATTTTGATGGTGTTGTTACTGCAAATACAGGTTGCGATTCAAATACGCGTGTGTGGGTATGTCTACATAGTTTGATTCTGTAGCGGCAATTTAATGGAGATTGTGGTTAGATCTAAATGCAGTCTGTACCAGAATGGTTTTGTTGTTCCATAAGGGACAAAGAATTTATCTATTACTGTTAGTAAGTTCATGAGAACCAAGTTAGTGACAAAACGTTTATCGCGATGGAAACTACTTCCAGCTATTACCAATCAAGCTTACGATGTATGGTAACAAGATAACTATTTTTATTCTTGTCTGGGGCCGCATTTCAATCTAACCACAAGTGGTAGTAAAAAAACTGAAATATCCATTCTGCATGTCCACCATGTAATTCATTGTGGCTTTGGCAGAATTAATTTTTAGTCCAGGCTGCATATCAACCCAATTCCAGTATATCCCGAAAACTAAGCAAGATATCGAAAAATTTTATTCTTTATTTTCGATTTGTCTCGTCGTGTTACATAAGAATCGATCATTAAATTTGACTTTTGCTACATTTTTCTTCTGTATTTCAACTAAAGTCATCTCACATTTGATACAGTATATCTCGAGAACTAGGCGAGATATAGAAAATTTTATTCTTTATTTTTTATTTGTCTCGTCTTTTGAAATAAGAATCCGTCATCAAATTTGACTTTGACCAATTTTTTCTACTGAAATTCAACCAAAAACATTTTACGTTTGAGACAGAATATCTCGAAAACTAAGCATGATTTCAAAAAAAAATTATTCTCCTTTTTCTATTTGTCTCATCGAGTTACATAATAATCCATCACCAGATTGCTATGGGATCGGCCTAGCCCCCCACTCCTCCTCCGCCCGGCTTCACTTCAATGCGTGGCGAAGGTCTCTTGCGTCGTCTCCATCTATTTCCTTCCTCCATGTGTGTAAATGCATCATGTGTTGTTTAGCCGCATGTAGCTTCATTTTTCGTTTTGCAACATTTTTCTTATTACATTTATCTTTGTAAGAATATCATACCATACGACGAGAGCAACTACAAATTCGTAGGTAGTTATTTCCTTTTTTATAGACTGGCATTCATTAACCCAATGACAATATGTTGTATTTGCTGCTAAATCTCTTAAAGCATCACGTATATTTCTTGGTTGTAATCCAGTCAAATAAGGTGAAAAAAGGGGCAAACCTCGGAATGAAAGATAACAAGCTGAAAATTTGCTCTTGCTCAAACTTTTGTTTTCATATTTTATAAGTTGGCCTCAAAAGTCTCATAGAATCTCGTGTACGCCAGTCAAGATAATCAAGGTCAAATGTCACAAAAAACGGCTTTTGTAAATATCTCGCTTCCTTTACTCTAAATATTATTTTGAGTTATTGTAAAAGTTGTAGAACATAAAATTCTCTACAAATTTCGTCACAGACAATATTTCATAGCTTTAACCCTTCTTGAGATAGAGCGTGGAGAGTGGGGAGTGCTTAGCCGTATGGATGACAGCGCTACTTCGGGCACGTTAAGTGTAGAATCCAATTATTAAAAACCAAGTGAATCTGACTTTCACGTGATGTGCGCATTTAGTTCGCCACAGTGGCTTAAATAAACCTTTTCAGACATACAGCATTTCTTGTTACTTCTCTTGTTTCTTATTCATACCGCTGCTGTCCTATACTAATTTTTCTGAGGTTTGAGTTATTATTAATAAATAAAGACTATCTTCTGCCCACGGCTTTGCTCGAGTGGAATTCATAACGCATTCGTACACGTATTCGTATCTGAATCCCACAGGAACTACTTTATCGAACGGGATAGAAGTAGATAACCAATACATTATTCCAAATTTTATTTTAAGGCGTTCAGCCATTTAGACGTGAAACTGTAAAAACTTTCAAGCCAAAAAACTTTTTGCATTTATAATATGAGTAAAATGTAAAAAAAATTGCTATCTTCAATCTGTCTATAGGGACACCCTAATCACGAATAAGCCATTGCACATTTGGGGCGCCACAATGAGATCTCGCACCACCTAAAAAAATTGCTAGGGCCGCCTCTGTAGGTAGGTGTACCAGTTTCTTCAGTATATAAGCAACTATAAGCAATAAGCCAAAATTTCTAAAAGCAACGAAAGGCGGAAGCGACTAGCAAAAATCTGTTTTTTTTTTATTTTTATTTTTTCCTAGCACTTGAGGATATGACTGCATTGTCACCATAATAGTCTATTCACTATATAACTTTACAGAGAGAGGCGGCTCTTCGAAGGTTAATGACCGTTTTATGAGGTCCTTATTGTGGCTATAGATATTAAGAGACTACAGTACGTACTTATAACCGTTGGTAGGATTGGTTAATGATACACAAACAAGGCAAAAAAAAAAATAAATATTTTTGGCATTTTGCTGCTCCAGTTGATTTATTGGCGAACTGGTGATTAAGATCAGCGCTATAATTCAAACTGATTATGTTTTACTGTCTAGGTTTCTTAAATGCCAAAATTAGCAAATATGTATGATGATGAAGGAGCAAAAATTCAGGTTGCTTATTGCTCTCTCAGTATCTTTGTTTTACATATCGTATTCTTTGTAAACGACGAAGTTTTATTCGACTCCTTATTTCTGAATTCTACACCGTAATTGATGTTATAGATAATGCATATAAAGTGCTAAATGCATTGAATTTGATCCAGTGGCGTAGCTGGGTCAACAAGGGCACTGGTGCAAAAAATATTTTGGGCCCTCAGGCGAGATGGGCTACCTTTTTTTTGCTTTGTGTTGCTGGTAAGGGCCCCCTGAGCTGAGGATGGGGCCCTTGAGTTGTGCTTAGGGGCCCCCCCCTGAGCAGTGAGAGGGCACTTAGTGAGGGACTTCCTGTGTCTCAGGGGCTCCCTTAGACGGCTGTAGAGCTAAAAAAAAAAAGGTCGCCAGTTTGCCATGAAGGCTTGTGGGGCCTCTGAACTGTTCTTGGGGGCCCCCGGAGGTTCGCTTTGGGGCCCCCAGAGGTGCGCTTTGGGGCCCCCAGAGGTATGCTTGGGGGTCCCCTGAGCGTAGGGGTCCTGGTGCACTGCACCGCCTAGCCCCATAGTAGCTACGCCCCTGATTTGATCACTGTTTTTTTTTTCCTTGACCATATTAAGAATTATTTCTTCGTGAAGATTATGTGCAGTCCTGTCAGTTAACTTTTATTAAAATTCAAGAATGAGTTCTTAAAGATTATTTCGTCTTTCAGTAATCATGATCGTATTATCTAGATCAAGGCTGCCCAATCAATTTTGGAGATGGGTCACAATTTCGATTCTAAATTAGCTTGCGGGACACAATTTCGATTCTGTCTGCGAAATACTTTCCTATATTTGTAATAGATATTTAAATAAAACAAAGATATAAGTAACACATTTCAACTATAATCAAAAAGTAAAAACCATCAATGAGACATTTGCAGAATTTTTTAAATTATAATCAGAAAGTAAAAAACATCAATGACTTTTGCAGACGTTTTTGAGCTGGCATATTCTA
>JARYHS010000763.1:0-16401 GCA_031002005.1 Vandiemenella viatica
TTCCGATCTCCCGTCAAGATACGCGATATGCTGCGGTCGGTAAAAGATCACGTGGGCCTAAGAACACCGGGAATTTATTCCATACCGTGCGAGTGTGGTAAGGTGTATATCGGCCAGACCACCAGAACGATCGAAGAGCGCCTCACCGAGCACAGATGACACCTAAGGCTGATGCAACTTGAAAAATCTGCAATTGCCGAGCACTCCTTCGACGAGGAGCATAGAATCGACAAGACTGTAGTGTTGGCCAGGGCCTCTTCCTTCTGGGAGTCAGTCATAAGTGAGGCACCAGAAATCAGGCTTCATGACAACAACATTAACCGGGATGGCGGGCTCCATCTGAGTGAAACCTGGAATCCTATTATTAGTGACCTCCGACGGGAGCGGGGCGGATCTGCACAGCGCGGCCTGGAAGGAGCGAATGGCGCCGGTCGGGTGCCGCAGTGGACCGCAGAATGAGTTTGCGCTCACGTCAAATCAGAGCAGGCCTACCAGTACCACGGAATGCCAGCACTCCTGGGTGGGGAGGTGCAGACGGCACTAGTGGAGGGCCGTAGCGGACCGCGTATGAGCCACCGCTTCCGGCCAATTCCGCCGACGGAATACAAGAAGGTTCGATGGGAGGGGACAGCGTGTGGAGCCGCCTCTTTCGACCAACCAACGGGTCTTTCCGAAGCCACCGTTCCGACCAATCAGAGCGGATCCTCTACCTCACCGACAGGTACACACTTTGACTTTAAATCTGACCGCCACTGAAAAATTCTATCACTCTTATTTTGCACAATCTGGCATCAATGTCATCCCAGGCAACAGTAACGCAATACTGGCTCCGCCTCCTCGCAATTTCATTGGTGGATATTTTATTCAGAGCCATCTATACTGCAGATTTTTCATTTCCTTAAGTCAATACAGGAAACAATTGGCCAACAGGTAGGAATTAAGCTCCTCCCACTGACGATTCTTATTGGCTGAACAGTTCATCATCCTACCATTACATTTCTATAATACTTTACCAAAATTCAGATCTTGAAACGTTTCCCAAAAGTTCTAATTAACGGGATTGCATTAAAGTGAGGCAGGAAACAGGCTCAATGCTATATATTACTACAGTTGATTAGCATAAAACTATAACGATAAGATTGTTATACTCATTTTGATAATTCCTTCGGATAATATTTCACTAATATATCTGGTCAGTCCACAAACCAAGGGATAATCATGTTCCATGAGGTATAATTTTTAGTACTACGAAACTACAGAAACAAGAAATTATTTAGGAATTGTCTCTCTCCAAGATGGATTGTATGAATCAGTCTTCCTTCGCTGCGTTGTATACGCCTATTCGAGGAAAATAGCACCGAGCTTGCAGTGGTCCTTTGGTTAGCGTTCTGGGTTGCTGAGCGAGCGGTTCCGAGTTCAGTTCGCATCGAGCCGCCGTCGCGTGCGGTTGCTCGATACTTTCCTCAAGCGAGGTTCAGTGAGTGTATCAGTGAAAACTTAGCTTGTGGTTTACGATAGTGAAAATGGAATCGACGATACGGAAGAATACACTGAAATTTGCGTTCGACGCGAAGGAGACAAGACCACGTGCATATGACTTCCATGAATGGCTGTATGAAAAATTCGACTTGACAGACGCAGATGTATACGGAATCCAAATGGACTTCTTGACTTATGCAGTATACGTTAAAATGACAAATGACAACTTGTGCAATACTATCGTAGAGAAAACTGGAGGGAAAGCCGACTACCAGAACCCAGATGGAACCGTAAGTACCGTATATATAAGCCACGCAGGGCTGGGGCTACGATCAGTAAGAGTTTTTAATGTACCATTTGAAATTAGTAATGCTAGTGTAACGGCAGCAATCCGAAACTATGGTGAAATAATAACGGCGACCGACGAAAAATGGAGCCCTAAGTTCAGATTCCAAGCAAACAACGGCATACGGTGTGTGAAAATTGATTTAAAAAAACATATACCTTCCTATATAATGATACAGGGTTTCAAAGCATTAATAATATATGAGGGACAACCGCGCACATGCTCGGTTTGCAATGAGCCAGGACATCTAAGATCTGAGTGTACAAAACGCCGACCATTACAACTTCCAAGAGTAAAATTGTCAACATCAGAAACTATAACAGCAAATGCTACAATCGCGGAAGCGAGTAAGGAAAGTAGCAACACAGCGTCTTATGCAGAAGCCACGGCACAAGTCAACAGTGTAAACATAGGCCACACTGTAACATCAGCATGTGAGCCACACACAGAAACGTTGGAAAACACGGAAAACATGGAGATCGATGTAGAGGACAACTCGGAACAGCTCGGCGGTAAACAGGAAACACAAGCCGAAAAATCTGGACAAGAAGAAGAAGAAAACGAAGAACAAGAACCGGAACAGAAATTACATGAAAAAGAAATAGAAGAAGAGAGTATCCCAGAACATGTCATACACATAGAAACATTTACAAATAAAACAACTCACCAGGCAGAAGAAGATTCCGAAACAAAACAACGGATTGAAATGCACAGCTCAACGATCAATAACAAAGCCGAGAAAGAAATAAGCGAGAAGAGAATAACAAGACAATCTAGCAGAAGTGCAAATAAGGATGGTGCCAATACCGCAAGTCAATACATAGCAAAAAAACGCCGAGCTCTCAGTGAACGACTCGAAAACAACGGCAAACCAGTAAAAAGAATAGCAGAAAAAGTAGAACGAACAACAAATAACGCCAAATCAAGACAAGAAGAAGAAGAAGAAACAACCAAAGTGAGAATTGAAGGACAAGACACACCAAAATACGTAAACGATCAGAAGATAAGAGAAGAAGATAAACCAAAACTCCTCAGTAAAGACAGCTGGTACGAGGAAGTAATGGAGGGATCTGATGAGACGTAAAATAACCAATGACAAGCAATCAAAATTATAGCATTGCAACTATAAATATGAACAGAGTAATTACGCCATTCAAAATAAAATGCCTAGCGGATTATATTAAACAAAACAGTATTGACATCGCAATGTTACAAGAAGTGACTTTTACGGAACTAAACATCCCTGGATACGATGGAATAATCAACTACTCCAAAGAAACCAACACGGGAACGGCCCTCGTGATTAGAGAGGGAATTGAGACGGTTAGTACAGAAACATTAACAAACGGCAGGGCCATTGCAACTACAATAAATAACACGCGAATAATCAATGTTTACGCCCCCTCTGGCAATAATAATCGAGCCCAAAGAGCACACTTCTACAAAACAGAGCTACCCTATCTCCTGCGAAATACCACAGGTGTAATAATAATGGGAGGTGACTTTAATTGTGTACTAAGCCAAAAAGATCAAACCCCAAATTTCAATGGGTGCAGGGAGCTGACTAACCTCATTCGAGGGATGGACTTTCACGACGCTTGGGAATGCATTCACGGAAATGCCAAAGCCTACACATATGTATCAAACAACTCGGCAAGCCGACTCGACAGGATCTACGTAACGGAGACTCTCCGAACCAAAACAACCAGTGCAAACATTTTTCCTCTAAGCTTTTCAGATCACAACAGTATGCAATGTACTGTCAACATGCAGAGGCAGCCAGTTAGCAGAGGCAAAGGATTCTGGAAATGTAACATCTCTATGCTCGAAGACCCGGCGCTAGACGAAGAAATCAAAAGTGTCTGGGACGAATGTCTAAAAAACTGTAAAAAATATAAAAGCACACTATCTTGGTGGGTTGAACATGTGAAACCGAAACTAAAACGAACCTTAATCTCCTGGGGGACACAAAAGAACTATTGGATGAAGGGCACAATTGAATATTATTACAGATGCATCAAGGAATTATACCAAGAGCCCACCATAACTGTCGATACTAATATAAAAATAAAAAAATACAAAGCCAAGATCCTATCATTACAAAATATGCAAGCAAACAAACTTCTGACAACTTCAAAACCGACTGACGTCGCAACCAAAGAAACGGCAGCTTTGTACCACCTTATAAGGAGCACAAAAAGGAGTAAAAAAACTTTAATAACCAATATAATTAAAGAAAATGGTGAAAACATCAAGGACGGAAGAGATATAATTAAAGAAATTACCACGCATTATAAAAATATTTTTAAGTCAACTCCAACTAGTACGGCGGCAATCTCCGAGTTAATACCCAACTCAAGTAACACAGCAAGTGTGGAAGAATCAGCAACTCTAACAAGAATTTTTGACCAGGATGAAATTCATACATCGATAAACAAAGCAGCAAGAGGGAAATCCCCAGGACCGGATGAGTTACCCATAGAATTTTATATTCATTACTGGCCCATGCTAAGAAATAAGTTAACAGAGATTCTAAACGACTTATGGACAGAGGATAATCTTCCCACCGCCTTCACAGAGGGCATCATAGTGCTAGTACCCAAAGGCAACCAGATCAAAAAAAATCAATGAAATACGACCAATAACTTTGTTAAATTCAGACTTTAAAATACTAACGAGAATCCTCAAAACTAGACTGGAACCCCTCATGGAGAAAATCTTAGGACCTCATCAAACCAGTGCTATTCCCGGACGTAGCATCTTAAATACTGTGTGCGAATACCGTGATATTATCAGCATAAACGCAGAAAAACAAACGCCATCAGCTCTACTATTCCTCGATTTTGAAAAAGCTTTTGACCGAATTGAACACAATTACCTCTTAAAAATCATGGAACATAAAGGATTTGGCTCCCCATTCGTGGAAGTAATAAAGAAAATAATTACAAACACACATTCAAAACTTCTTATAAACGGACACCTGTCAGCGCCCGTCAAGATAGAAAGATCGATAAGACAAGGATGCCCGCTATCAATGATCCTGTACGCACTGGCAACGGAACCCCTGCTTGAGAAATGTCACCAAAATTTAACAGGCATTAATCTAAACGGATACAAATTTACATGCAGAGGATACGCAGACGACATTTGTATAGCCGAAACTTCAGCGGAGGACATCCAAAAAACGTGGGAAATAATCACAACGTTCACGGAAGCAACAGGCGCAAAACTTAACCCAAAGAAAACTGCACTGCTCCAAATAAGTGGAGCAGAGATCCCACCTCCAACAGACATCTGGTACGAGCAAGTAGAAGAACATAAGACATTAGGCATTGTTTTTCAAAAGAACATTATGAAAACAATAACTAAAAACTGGCTCATAACACTACCAAAAATTAGGGCTGTTATAAACATGCACTGTGATAGAGATCTGGATGCAATACAGAAGGCTAAAATCGTACAAGTATCTTTATTGAGTAAAATGGTCTACATCGCCCAAGTACTGCCGATACCCGACACAATTGCAGATCGGATACAG
The DNA here is from genome assembly GCA_031002005.1 of Vandiemenella viatica. Lineage (NCBI taxonomy): Eukaryota > Metazoa > Arthropoda > Insecta > Orthoptera > Morabidae > Vandiemenella > Vandiemenella viatica. Next base: position 5,364 of record JARYHS010000763.1, read on the forward strand.
AATCTGCTAGGGTGGTTCGCAAGCAGGGGTAAGATCTTCAAAACAGCGTTCAAAACAATGACTCTACCCCTAGGAAAAGGAGGCATAGGAATGATAAGCGTACGCGAAAGATGCTGCGCATTATTCCTCAAAAGAACCATAACGACAGCGGAAAATGACCCAAACGGCCCAACAAATAACTTGATTAAAGAAACAAAACCAGTCACTGAGGAAATACCCTTCAACATGGCCGCGATAAAGTTCAACTTACCACATATGAGAAAATTTCACCTAGAAACAACTTATGCAAAAACCAAAGGATGCACGCTGTACAACAAGACAACAAAAGAAATCTACAAAATAATCAACACATCTAACCACAGAAATAAAATCGAAATTAAAAATCCACAATACAACTGGAGCAACATCTGGAAAAATATAACGAATAAAACTCTAAACACTAAAACACAATCCTTGTGGTATGACGTCGTAAATGAAAAAATCTCAACCAACAGAAGACTTACGAAATACATCTATCTCCGAATGACAGATGCAGAAACTGCGGAAATACTGACACCCTGATACACAGAATAACGTGTAACCAAAACCAGAAAATATGGAACTGGGCAAGAAGAAGAATAGCCTTCCTTGACAGAACATCACCTTTAACCGTGAGCATCCAGGAAATACTGAAACCTGAGAAAAAGAGATATCCTGAAACGAAACACAACACGGTACAATGGATAATAGGCAATACCCTAACTTATATGCTACAAACGGAAAGAGTACTTACGACGAATATATAGCATATATGAATACTATATATTACGAAATTATCCAAACTCAAAATTATAAAAAAGACTTCGCACGGATGCTCGATATAATAATGACAGAATCATTCCAATGATCACAATTTAACCAAATAAAACTGTTTATAAACCCCGCCTAGACCCAAAGAGAGACTTTTGAATCAAAGGCACGAGGGGAACCTAACTGTACCAACTATTCAAATCATAAAGGCGAAAGGCAGGGCTGAAGGGGAGGAAGGAGGCCCAAAAAAAAAAAAAAAAAAAAAAAAAAAAAAAAAAAAAAAAAGTTCAAATCCAAGTAGTTCTTATTTTTTTTTTTTTAATTTAGAAATCTATCTTTACTTGTATTTTATTTTTAAGCGTACCGAAACTGCACATTGCTTATAAGTATAAGGTATCCATGATTCTTTCCTAACTGCGTCAGGAAATAAGATAAACATCTGCGAAACTACCCAATGTTTCGTAACTAATAGCCGACGTAAGCATGAAAGATTTGCGGCAGCAGAACTGACGAAAATCTACACGGGTTTCAAGCCGCGCCGAAATCATATCATCTGTCCCTTTTCAAACGACACACATGTTTCCAATATATTTATTTCACAGTAGAACGATCATCGCGTTTCAGAAAGAAGTAATTTACAAGAGGAATTATTGCTCTCTTTGTAGGTGGACGATGATGATTATGCACTATATAAATAAATGAGAGTTAATCGCGCAGAACTAAATATTAGCACCGCAACAAATCAAACGAACATTGTCACTAAAAAATTTACAACCAGATTATTATCGTAGGACAAAAATAAATTCTTTTATAACTGGTGTAAGTAATTAAAGTTAATTGAGAATCGGGCTTAAAGACAGGGAGTTCTTAAATTACCGTTTTTCCCGTTTTCTACAATGCTGTTAGTTGTTGACACTATTACTTCATGATCTTTACAGCATTGGGATTTATTAAATACTGGGTCTAAATGCTCATTACTTAACAAGGCGTGAAATTACCTGCGTTATTCTTTGTTTGGAATAACATAAATAAATACAAGCATTTGGCGAATGAGGATGTCGCCGTTCGCGTGATTGTTCTTTAGTCTCCGGTATAAAGTGGAACGCTCAAGTTTTGTCACCCGTCATAATCGACTCCATAATCGCCTAGGTCTCAAGGATTCAAACAAACACAGTCTACCGGTAAAGTAAGGTTGATGATGTCTAAAGACCGGAAGACCGAGCGTGGCGTGTGAGCGGTAACGTTCTGGCTCCAGGCAAATGCTGGGACGATTCTTATAGAAGGCCATGGCCGTTCCCTACTTTAATAACTTCAACATCGATGAAACGTAAAGCAATAAACAAAAAAATAAGGATAGGGAGAAGGTATTGTTAATCGATTTCAAGCCAGCTGCGACCTCCTCAATAAATTTAGCCAGCTCTTCTTCTTATGATTTTACGCCTCGTCGACATAGAGGTGATTATTGGCTGGATAGGAGTAGTGGCAAGGATTTCGGCCATGCCCTTGTAAAGAACCTATTCCGGTATTCATATGGAGTGATTTGGGGAAACCTTGGAAACCACAAATATGCATGGCCGAACTTGGATTCGAACCATTGTCATTTACAGCAACGACCAACGTGTGTTCCGAAATGGTAATGATGTAGAAAAATAGATATTTGTTCAACCTCTAAAACTGTAAATAAATTAATTTGATTCTTTATCTATGAATGCTTGGGAGACGTTACTTTTTGTATTGCCCTCATGCAGTTAACATGGATTCCCACCGTATTTTCAATTGCCAGCTGTATGTTGGATAATTCTGAAACCAACAAAAACTTTTGCCAAATGTGCTGCTCGTGTTAAATTATTACGTGTATTATTTACGCGTTATAAAGGTATTCTTCCTTGCCGAAGGAAGTAGGAAAGTTAAGACTTTTCCTGGTAAGCGTTGCCATATTTACTTTCTGCGATGTTGCCACGATGTTCTGCCTAGTAGTAGCGCTGTAGCAATTTCCCTATACCAGAAATAGTGTCTCATAGCTGGACACACACATAGGCGAAATGAAAAATTATTTATGTTCCAGTCTCATCTAGAATATTTTCATTTAACTGATTACTTCTCTTGCAACAGTTCGATTCTGTACACAGATTACTATTCAATCACGGAATGGCCGGCCCTGGCAGTGTAGGGGCTAGCACGCTGGCCTCGCATTGTAAGGGCCGCCGGTTCGAGTCCGGCCGCGGGCATGGGTGGTTTTAATTAAGTGTTGTGTTCGTCTTGTGCTGTCCTTACTGTAGTGTCTACAATATCATGATTAATGCCTGATACAACAGTTGGTACAAAAACAAAAAATTCGAGCTGGCTAAATGGTCGCAAAGACCGAAGGCCATATTAAAAAAAAAAAAAATTACGGAATGTTGTATCTATATGTATATTTATTCTTTGGCCATATATTTTATGAGGCACTAGGCTCTGCGAGTCCAGGTGTCCTAGTGGTAACGCGCTGGGCTGTCTAAGTGCTGGTTCTCGGTTCAAGCCCAGGTGCTGTTATTTTTTTTTTTCATTCTTTATCTCCTTTTCACTTGTTGCAAAATACATATCATATAAGTAAGTTTATATATATTTCGTGGTCAATTGGAACAGTGGAAATGAATCATAAAATTAATGTTTGGCTGAAATGAGAAAGTGTCAACGCATGATGCGTGAGTAGGAACTGAAAGCCAGTTTTCCAATAAATTTAATTTAACCATTACGATTTGTGCTACTCAACTTAACCAATTTTTTTCTAGTGCAAAGGCGGGAGATTGATAATTGGGGCAATGATGGCTGTTTAAAAATAAACAAGGACCTAAATCAAACTAATGTGCGGTTTTTGTAGCTAACGTTCCTGTTGGACACAGTGCTATTAGCAAGCAAACCAGAATTGAAAATGTGAGTAATTATTCTTACGAAAACAAAAAATCATCATTGACGAATAACATGCTAATGAGAGGTTCCGTATTTGACAAAATGCTGCTCCTACTAGTGATCAGTAATGATATAATTGATGTATATCCTCAATATAATGACATGATAACCTTGTTTCCGAAATCTGAAATTGCAAGAAAGAAACAGGAAATTTGAGGAAGGAGGAAAGATAATGCCAGTCTGGTTATAAGTTGTTGTTACCTCTCTGGTAATCCAGAAAGAATGTTACTGTAAGTGGCTCAGATTCGCGGGTGCCATGCTGATCCCGGAAGCTAGTGCGGTGTCTCGCGGTTCCACGGTTCGAGTCAGGCCGCAGGCAAAAGTGGTTTTATGAGCGTTTTTCTTGTGTTGCCTGTAAACTGGGACAGTGAAAACATATTATTCACTTAATGAGAATCAAAAGCTACACATGTCTGCATGTATCTATTAAGCAATCCAAATTCGTTTTTGTTGTTATTCTTTAGTAAAGTCATTATTATTGCAATGGCTCGGAAAAGATTAGTTTTTAAGCAACGAAAAAAAAAAAAAAAAACTGCCACGGTCCTTGAGAAAGGGCAATTCCACATTCCTTTGAGCAATTTTGGATTTTGTTTTTTCTATTTAAACCCACATTTTGATGGCTGGATCGTGAATATGAATTGAGTACTGTCTAATGACACTGATGAACTTTACCCTTCATCCAATTCGTTCGGCTATGAATTAATGTAAACATATGATTTGTAATTGCATCTAAACATTACTGACAATCATTTTTAAAAGTGAGGTTCAAAATTTTTTGCTATTAATAGATCAGTCAAGCATCCGTACAATTCCATCAATGAAACAAACAGTTTCTGATCCATCATTCAACCAAAATATTATTGGATTAATTTCCTATTCGTTTGCTGAATAGTAACGCAATCAAGATTTAATTTAGAACTACTGGTATCTTTATGTATTGACATATTAACCTGTTGTACGCTAAAGTGATGCTAAAGTCAAACACAATCCGTTTCAGAATACTGAAATGAGTAAGAATCCAGTCTTACAGTACAAATCAGGATACTGGATGTAAATTCATTTAGCCAAAGTGTCAAGCAAGTAGTTTGTTTCCTCATAGTTGTAGAAGAACGATAGTTAGGATATGGACGTCGTAACACCCACGAGGAAGAGGAGTGGTTTTATAAATATCCTACGTTTCAGTTATTCTAAGCTATCAGTTTCTAAATTTCTGAAAGATTTTGTCCCAAGTTAAAAATCATAAAACAGCAGATAGAAATAGTGACACTTATTTTGCGTAACGTTTTGGTAACAGATAAACTACTATGTTGTTAAGTAAAAATTACGTGTCAGCTGATAGATGAAGTTAGCACTATCTAGAGCCACACTGTTATTAATTATAAGGATTTATACTTTATCTCTGTTACACTCTGCAAGTGATGTGTAGTAGGATAATCACGAGGAAGTCGGGCTGTTTACACACAGCGTTAAACGCGCAGCATTTCCTTGACCGGATTGTACGGAATATCCATTCGCAAGATATTCCGACTGCTTTAAGAATTCATAATGATTTAACTTCTATCAATACTCGTACGTTTTGTTATTATATTACTGTTGACAGTAACATCAAAATTAAAACACCCAGAGCTCGAATAAAATCCGCAGTAGCTTACTTCGGAGAAGTGAAAAGTTAAGTAACGGAAAAGAAGCGATTGCTTTAGTTATTAAAGCGTCAGCATAAATATAACAAGAAACTAAGTCAGTATGCTGTTATAATCTTTTACAGACGTATATATGTATATTTGTATTTGTGAAATATTCTAATTTTTTTATTGTATTTCGCTAAAATATGGGCGTAAAGTGATGTTGCACCATCAACTTGGACATCAATTGTTTTTCTGAAACACTGTATTTTCAACCTCACCACTTCAGAAGACTCGTTATTTGGTAGATCCTCCGATTTGTTTGAACTTCATTGGCTGGAGATCGCGGCCCACCCATATCACTGTAAACTAATAATTACAAGGATCTTTAACGCTTCGAATAATTAAATTCTGACGGTTCGGCCAAACTGCTATAGCTTTTATCAGTCCATCGTTCGCTCGGATTCACAGCAGAATTGACGCGTCTAGATTAAAAGAAATTTGGGTAAATTTTTATTTTCTCAAACACAATGAATGTTCGTATAGAATGAATGGAGGAATTTTATAAATAATCTAGACGACAGTCTTAAAAAATCTACGAGTGAGAGCATTACAGCACTTGTTTCTCATTTAAGAATATAGTTGAATATTGGAGTGAAATAAAGTGTCTCTTAATGCTTGATAGCAGAGTATCAGGAAAGTGAAACACAGGTTATTTATAGAAGAAGGACGTTCATAATTTCCTGTTTCCGCATAAGAAGGCGGAAATTTTGGTAGGCACTCGCCTTGCTTTCGATCTTTCCTTCCAGTTTACTAAGTGAATGGACTCTTGGTCATTATTGTATATGCCTGCTTTTGTATATCGCCATCAGTGTCGGTTTCAGTACTACCATTCTTATCAAATGTAATGAGATATAATAATTCCTTTGTTCTAACAGTTATGGGCAGCAGTCTAGGTGCTTAATGGTTAAGGCAGATTGAAAGAAATGGCAGTATCATGGGTTCAAATCACTTGGTCTAAATGAATTTTTACTGAATTTACTTTGTTCATGTCAGTAGTCAAGGACGATCAGTTATTTGGATCCCACGGTATAGCCACGACTCAAGCCTAATACACAGCAAAGAGACTTTCACTAGGCTGCCGAAGTAATTAATAATTCAGAATTTATTTTCACCTGAATGTATTATTATAGCATCGTGGTATGTGGAATGAAGAAACATTAAAACAAATATGAAAAGCATAACTGAAGAATCTCGTAATTACGAAAAGTGAAGTAAATAAATCAACCCTTAACATACTTGCTTGGAATGCCAATGGCATCTCCAATAAGAAATTAGAATTATTAAATTACCTGGACAATAATGACATCGACATAGCCCTCATAGGAGAAACCCACCTAAACCCCGGCAACGACTTTAGGATGAGGAACTACATTGTAACACGCACTGACCGACAGACGCAAGGAGGAGGCACTGCTGTCCTAGTCAAAAACAGGCTGGTCCACAGAGACCTTCCTGAAGCACAAACCAGTAACCTGGAGCACACTGCTGTCGAACTTGTATTAAACGGGGAACCTATCCACCTAGTCGCAGTCTATAACCCACCAAGTAAGGAACTGAAACAAGAAAACGTGCAAGCACTGTTGATAGGAATGAAACAGTAATACAAGGTGGTGACTTGAATGCCAAGAGTCAGATCTGGCATAGGAGACTTACCAATCGGAACGGAAGGGGCTACTTAGGGTGCTGCACGCCAACAGAAACGTTGAAGTGTTAGCGCCCGACGTTCCAACCCACTTCCCGAATACGGCAGGGCATCAATCGGATGTCCTGGACATATTCGTTGTGAAAGGACTGAGCTGGTAAATGGAAATATCAACCCAATGATAGCTCAGCTCTGATCACAATCCGATTCTTCTGTCAGTCAAGCTGCAAGAACCACAACCTCCGAAAATCTACACCAGCTTCCAGACAAACTGGGATCATTACAGAGACGATGTCATTCTGCACCTCAAGGACATACCAACTCTTGACTCGACACAAATAGTGGACGAGGCTGTGTCACAATTCACCGCAGTAGTGCACGAATGCACTAAACAATCAACGACTAAAACAACAAGGACATTTGAAAAGCCAAGAATCCCAGAACATATACAAAATCTAATCAAGCTTAAAAACCGAGTCCGCAAGAGAAGGCAGAAATGGCGACCCGACTGACAGAAGGATGGTCAACCATCTAGTAGATGAAATCAGAGAGAATCTGAAAATTCATAGACACCAAGACTGGCAAAACAAATGGCAACAGTACAAAAACAACAGAAAGATATGGGCACTTGCGAAGTCAGTCAGCAAAACATCTCAACCTATTCGGCCTCTTCGTGGCCCGCAAGGGCTTGTGTACGACCCTGCTGGGAAGGCACAGCTTCTTGCGGACACGCTAGAAACACACTTTAAAACCGAATGAAATAGCTGACGATGTAAGCGAATCTCACAAAGAACATGTTCTGAGTGTAGTAAACCGCTTGATCCACATCGGACCGCAGAACTTTGTGCAAAAAACAAATGACGAGAGGTGGAGTCTATCGTAAATGGCCTGAAAACCAGGAAGGCCGCCGGGTACGACAAGATTTCCGCCCTCCAAGTCAAAATCTGCCTCCACCCATTAGATACCTAACGACAATTTACAATGCATGTCTGAGTTTGAGTTACTTTTCGACGGCTTGGAAATAGCGAAAGTGGTAGCAATACCCAAACCAAACAAGAGTAGGATAATGCAGGGAAACTACAGAACGATCTCACTACTACCAATATTAGGAAAAATATTCGAAGGAGTTATACTAACCAGACTAAAAAACTTCACAGAAACCAATAATATCATCGTACCACAACAATTCGGTTTCAGAAAAGAACACAGTACTGTTCAGCAATGTGCAAGGCTTGTGGAGCATAGCTGCAAAGAAAAGCAGGCAGGAAGTGGTACTGTTGCGATACTTATTGACATAGAGAAAGCTTTCGACAGAGTTTGGCACGAGGTCTACTCTACAAACTTCATCAGCATAACATGCCAGACAATATGATACATCTACTGCATTCCTATTTAACCAACAGAAATTCTTCGTGTGCCATGAACAAGAAATAGCTCACTTAAAGAAATAGAGGCTGGAGTCCCACAAGGGAGCAGAATTGCACCACCACTGTTCACCATATATGCAAACGATAGTCCACAGACAACAGAGAGCAAAATTTCCTTTTATGCTGACGACACCAACATATACGCAAGCAACAGAAATCTGAAGTACGCCATAGGGAAAGTGCAAAGGCACTTAGAAAAACTAACCCAGTGGTGCAACTTATGGCGTATCAAAATAAATGAATCCAAGTGTCAACCAATTATATTCTCAACGAGAATCAAAATTCCCGACATCAAGCTACACATAAAGGAACTAGAACTAAACTGGGTCGATCAAGTGAAGTACTTGGGACTGCGACTAGACAGGAGACTCACGTGGGGTAAACACATAGCTGACGTAAAATCAAATCGCGAGCGAAACTAGCCGGCCTCTACCCCTTGCTGAGAGGCGACGGTCTATCCACGGCGACAAAAATCCTCCTTTACCGTGCGATAATCCAGCCCACCTTCCTCTACGGGTCGGAATTATGGAGCATGGCGGCTGACTGTCATGTTAAAAATTGCAAGCACTGGAAAACAGAGCGCTGCGCATCATCTCAGACGCACCTAGATATTTGAATAACAGGGAAGTCCTCCATTAACTGTAAATAGGCCCTCACCAGTTATGAGTAGGTCCCCATGTTTATACTATACACCACCAATAGAATAAATAGGTAATTAAAAACAGATGTCATCCTCCATCAGATTAGTTAGGTTTAAACCAATTAAATTAGGTCCCCCTGTAAATATTCCTATGTAAATAACCCCCCACTAGTCTTAGAAAAAAATTACAAAAATAAAAAACAAAGTAGAATTAGGATAACTTAGAATCAGATTTATTTAATTATGTAGGAATCCCGGCTTAAGAAGGACAGATGGGCTTTGCCCAAACCAGAAAATAACACAAAACATGACTACTGCAAGAAGCCATGTCAACAACCCTACCAGCGACAACAGCAGAAGGAGCCATCCTGGAGCTGTCAACAACAACGTAGCTACGCTACATTAGATGACGCTGACGCTAAGCCATTCATGGTTCTGCTCTCGAGCTGCGAGCATCTTTTTTTTGCTTTGGGCTGGTGTGCTCTGTCGTCGCTCTGGTACTCTCGCTTGCTGCGTGCTGGATTACGCCGATTCGTCGCTCGTCGTTCGCCGTTCGCCGTGGGACATCGCCGCAAAAGCAAATTTTTGTCGTCTGACCGCTAGGCAGACCTTTTTAAGCAGACTGACGCTACTTTGCCCACCTAGAGTTAGGGTTTTACCGCCTCACGGCCCGCTCTCTGAGCGGAACCCCCAGGCGTGCTGTGTAGGGTCGTTTCAGCCCTGATACCTTTCAGGTGTAAACGAAAGGCTGAAGTGACATTCTTTGACAGACAGACTGACGAAAATCGGACCGCCCTCTTCTAGTACAATCCGCGGCGGCCCTAATATGGGGTCCCGCAGTAATAAGAGAAAATCCCAATCTTCACCTAAACAGACTAAACAAAACACTACTCAGACAGACCAGGGTTCAGTACCAGAGGGGTCATTTCTTGCACTATCACAAAATGATAGTGAGTCTGATACAGACACCACATCCAATGAAACTTCCATCTTCAATATTCCCACTTCAAACAGATATGAAACATTAGACGATGCTGCAGAATCGGTACCTCCCCCCACCCTCCACAAGTTCAACGTGCCAGAGTCCCGCCATATTCTGTTACCAGACAACTGGTTACATGGCATTCATTAAAGAAATTGAGAAAGGACTAACCGGCGACTTGCACACTGCCTACAGCAGTAAAAGCATTAAATACCAGGCCTCCAATTTAAGAGACTTCAAATTCCTTTTACAAGCTATGAACATCAGAAACTTCCAGTACCACACCTATGACGAGGATCCTTTAAAAATGATCAAAGTAGTTATCAGAGATTTACCTATCGATATCTCGCGGGAAGAACTTCACGACGATCTAATTGCCAAAATCTCCCTGTGCACGACGTGCACCAAATGTCCACCACTACCCCTGAAGGCACTAGAAAACCGTTGCCTCTGTTTCTTGTAAAGCTATACCGTTCGGCAGAAGCGTCAGAGATATACAATGTGCAATACATTCTCCGCCTCAAAGAGAGGGTAGAGGTCTATAGGGCACGAATGGACCAATTCAATGTCATTCATGTCAGAATTTTGGCCACGGGTCTAAAAACTGTCATATTACACCTCGCTGTGTCAAGTGTGGAGGTGCTCATCTCACAAAAACTTGCCAAAAAAAACCGGAAGAACCACCTAAATGTGCTAATTGCAATGGTTCTCACCCCGAGAGCTACAGGAAATGTTCTACCTACCAGGGAATTCTAAAGAAAAGCCTAGAAATCAAAAAGCTCGTGAAGAACGAAAAAACAACAAAAAGAGAACAAAATTCATCTGACCCACCAAATGACTCCAGCAAAGCACCCAACAACTTCCAACTTGGAACCACAGTTTCCTCCTCTTCCCAACAGCACAACCAGCACCGACCACCTCCAT
>JARYHS010000766.1:0-10981 GCA_031002005.1 Vandiemenella viatica
TAAAGCAGGAACTAAATAATCTTAACTAAATTTTATAAATTATTTTTCAGTATATTTTAGAATATGCTGCAATTTTTGGTGTGTGGTTCTGTGGGTAAACTCACTACAATCACTTACTTTTACCAAGATTTTGTTTAATATTGTTACTTCAAAGAAAATTTTGTCCATTTGATAAACAGTTTTTCTTGCAAATTTAGAACTTCTAATATTGGTCTCACAGTTCACAAATGAAACCTCATGTTTTAAATTTAATTTTTGCTTAGCCAATTTATTTAATCAAAATCAATTCATTTATTAAAACAATCCAGACATTTATCAACAAATACTAAAAGAATCTTTTTAATACTATCACTTTCCGTGGAGGATTTGGCTTCTAAGGACATTTTTATGTTTTTTTTAACCAAAGAAACAGTATTTTTTTACATTGTTCTTGTGCTGATATTAAAGTTGGCATAATATTATACACATCTAAGAGTGTGATGTTAATACTTTCTCAAACTGATGTAAAAAAAGATTCGTGAAATTTAAAAAGATTTTAACTTGTCTCCATCAGTATCAATCATCCTCAAAATATTTTGAATATGTGTATGATGATCCTCCCCAAAAGAAATAAAATATTTGCTCAATGATATTCAATTCACTTGAAATTAACAACTTTTACTTATTGCTACTGCTTTCCATAACTAATTTAATTAAGTATCAAAAGGGAGAATAGCTTCCAAGTGAAAATAATTAACAAAACAAAAATGAAGCAAAGACAGTTGAATGAGCAAACATTTGCTTGAAGTAGTCAATTTAGACATTAACATAACTGTTCGGAATGCAGCAAGACAGGGCCGTGTTTGGATACAGGCACATCACATCACTCAAAAGTTAAATCATAATGTGAGTTAACCAATTTACAAAAAAGGGGGGGGGGGGTTGTTTGTTTATTAGTTTTAACAAAAAAGTTTGATCCACCAACCAGAAATATAGTATTTCACATATTACATATTTTTCAACAATATACAGTACACAGACCCAAAATATAGTACAATACCATATATTTTCAGTACAGTTGGCAAACCTAATGTGGACTGTCGATATGGTGCACATAGTTCAATTCTTTGTGAAATAATGTATACTTGATGTATATTGAGGATGAGAGTGAAATCCTTCTATGGTTACTGTAATGATGGTGGAACAGGAGAAGAAACTAACTGCCAACACCCACTGCTTTCTGTATTCAATTTCATTCATTTTTTCCTTAATGAAACGAAAATATGTGAACACAAGTCATAAAAAATATGATTATCACATTCATTTGAACCAATCAGACATCCAAACTGTATTTTTTGGTTCAAAAGTACAGATTAAGATAAAAATTAAGATAAAGTTTTGGTGCTAGATTGATAGAAAAATGTTAACTTCCAAAGTCTAAAAAGCATATTATTAAAAGATATGAAATTGGTAAATAATTACAAAGAAGTAGAAGATAAAAAATTAAATTTGTATTTTCATTATTAATTTAATAAAATTGTATATTATGTATTAAACAGTTGAACACTTAAGTTTAATGATAGAAAAAGTGGGGAAAAATCTCCATTACTGAGTCATTTTCTTCAGTAGGTATTGTCGTGAGTTCAAAACGGACAAGGCGGCGCCATATTGGATTACATTAGACCATGCTTCGACTCGACCACCAAACGACGCTAAACGCTTCATCGTTGTTTTAGACCTAAGAAGTGGCGAGTTTGACTCCAGATTTAATTATAAAACCACAAAATTTCATTCTACTGTCTTTATCACATTCCAATAAACTTCCTTGTTCATAATTCAGAAGCAATCTGCTTTTCGTCTACATAGATGTACAATACTTCACTACTCCAACCCCTTTGTCCCACTTCACATTCCTATGGGGTGTCTACTTACATCAACATCTGCCAGCTAACAATCAAGCACCATTAGTAAATTGTGTTTCAAACTCACTGCATTTCAATCTGAATATTAATAGCACTAGTTTCCACATGCCACTAACGTAAAGTCTACTGTACACATTGAAGATGTTGTAAAGGTTTTTTTATTTCTGATTCTCAGACATGAAAGGTGTTATTTATATAATTTTTCCCAGAAATGTAAATGATATGCTTTGCAATCACATACTTATCCAGTTGCACCAGCCACAGGCAAACCTGTGAAAATTCCACTCCACCAACACATCCAGGAAGGTCTCCATTTACACAAGAAACTATACATCTGTATATATAAAGATGAATGTATGTATGTTTGTTTGATTGTTTGTTCTTCATACAAATCCATAGTATTCATCCGATCTCGATGAAACTTTGCACACTTATCCTTTGAAACAAGGAGAAAAATACTGTCTACATTTGGTATAATTTCGAAAAATTACTGAACGGTCGTAGACAGAGTCGTTTGATATGGAGGTCTCTGTACCATTTTTCCGTGTAGCGGTCAGTTAGATCAGTGGTTAAAGCGCTTGCTTTCTAATGTTTGGGTCATGGTCATCGGTTCGAATCTCTGTGGAGGCAAAGATTTTTAAAAATTGTTTTTGATCGTAAGAGTCACGCCTGCACCGTTGGTTATTCAGATTGAATGTTAAACTGCAATGCTGTAGGTGTAGATTTTTTACGTTGTAGTAATCCCTCAGGGGTAATTTGCAGTCGGTGTGTGTGAGATCTGCAGTAATCTACATTTATAAAGATGAATAATATGTATCTTTGTTTGTTTATTTGTTGCTTTGTTAGTTCATTTGTCGGTTTGTTGATTTGTTTGTTCTTAATACAAATCCACGGTATTCATCCGATTTCAATGAAACTTTGCACACTTATCCTCTGAAACAAGGAGAAAAATACTGTCTACATTTGGTTGAAAAATTATCTGTATAAACAATACGTTGTCTTATAATTTCGAAACATACTGAAAGACGATACACGCGTTGAATGTCTAGGTCTCTGTATTGCCTTTCGATACAGCGGTTGGGTAGCTCAATGGTTAAAGCACTTGCTTGCTGATGTTTGTATCATGGTCTCTGGTTCAAATCTCCGTGGAGACTAAGATTTTTAAAAATTGTTTTTGAATGTAAGTGTCACTGGACCGCCGGTTATTCGGATTGAATGTTAAAGTGTACATATCACAAATTTAGGGGTGCAATGCAAGGCAAATCATAGGTAGTCTTGCAATGCTGTAGTTGTACACTTTTTTATGTTATATTGATCCTTCAGGGGTGATTTGCAGTCAGTGTGATCTGCAGTAATAATACTATAAGTGCGGAAGTACTTCTCTGTCTTTTTGTTACGTTTTGATGACTAAATGCCTATACCAATATTGACGGAATTTGACAAGAAAATCTGTAGGGAGGGCACAGGACATTTTTTTTTTCGGTATTTTAACAGGTGTAGTCACGAAATTTTGAGAACTTATCGAATGGTGACAGAGAAACGGATGTGTGTGTTAGTCTATAATGTTGCGTCGGTTGCTCAAGCTGTGCTTCTCGCGCATTAAGTTAGTGTAAATTGTTAATATTTCGTTTAGAGAAAAAACGTATTATTCAGTATAGATATCGATTTTCTGTCCTGTTACTTTTGTCTGCTTAATGATTCTGGCACCAGTTTATTTTGCCTTCTTTTTTGACATGCTTTCAGGCGTAAACTGGCCTAAGGTGTAGCTCTAGCAGAGCATGAGCAGCTAAAGTCATTAGAACCCAAGAATCAGATGCTCATGCTGAAGAAAGAAGAAAAGACCAAGCTGAAATAAAGTTGCCTTAGTTAATACCAGTCCCCCCCCCCCTTTCCCCACATACACTTTGTTTTTCTTTTTTAAATATGTTGGAAATTGATTCTCTTCGAGAGACAGGTTTCACGGTAGAATGATATATTGATGGCTTTCCTGTCATAATATGTCGACTCAGTGTTGTTTGGGACCAATCCTTTGTTACCGACAAATTTCTATATTCAATTCTGGCACAGAAATTCTTAATCCATGCGTACGAAGTCGCGGGTATCAGCTAGTGAATAAAAATGTTTTTGGTTCAGGGTAGTGGTGCTACAAAGGGAAATATCAGACCAGAGGAATTCCCTTGTATGTAAGAATGAGCAGTATATAAAACTGAGAAAAAAAGCTGATGGATGTTATGAAAGAGGAGGCAATAAAATGCAGAATGGGCTTAGCAGAGATTACTCAAGTAAAACTTGGCAACTACCATTTGTAAATAATTTTGCAAATGAAATGATCCTAGAGCAGTCAGAGTCAGTGATATTGAGTATATTATCAACATACAATGAAATGAGCATAGTATTGTACTGACTGACATTTAAAAAAAAAATGGTCGCAAACCAAGATGTGTCTAGCTGGGTACAGAAATATCACACACAAAAATTAGCAATTCGCTACATGTATGTGTACTGGAGTTCTAACAAATAAATTGTTACAGGAGCTGCTGAACAATATACATCAATGTTTGAAAGAGTTTAAATTGCAAGTTTGCCTAAAACTTCAGCAAGTTGTAAGGAAAAAAAAAATATTAAAGAGGATAAACAGTTCTACTCACGACACCTGATGTGATGCTATGAATGTCTGGAAGTTGCCTTGTATCTACTCCATCTGAATTTTGTGATACATTGCCATACAGAGGCCGCCCTTCACTGCGTGCATATTGCCGCTCTCTGTTTTGTCCTTAGGGATAAAACAATTTTTTTCAATGTAAACAAATAATGAATCTTTATGAAGTGCTTGCTTATTTAAAAATATGTATTTAATCTTTAAACAGTCCCAAAACAATAGCTTCAAATATTATACTTCAGTTATTTAAATATTGGTGAATCAATACAGATTTAATTCTTATTAACAATAACATTTACTTAATCAATTTTCAATCATATCTATATAAAATCATGCATTCCACCAATGGACTAACTGTGTTGATGAGTCGAGTTTACTGTAATTACATTGAACTAGCCTTGTTAAGTACAAGTTACACTCTTACTCATAGATAGGATACTCTATACAGATCATGTAAGTTATTTTTAAATATTCATTATACATTTTGAAAATAGTTGTGGGTCTATGATTTTTTTAATTTAAAAAAAAATATTTTCATGACATATCTGCTATCTAATTCATAAAATTCTCCATTAAAACATACATAAAACATTTTGGTAGAAAAAAATATTCATGGAAGTATCAACTTTATTAAAATAAATTATTTAGTTCTTTCATAAAAACTACAAACTCCAGAACAATCATTATAGTTTTCCTGTTTTAACTTTGGCAGGCTACATAATAAATTTTGGAACTTCACTAGATTCAGAAATTTGTGAATACACTGGACAAAACAAATGAGTAAAATTGTTGCTAGTCATTGGTTACTTACTGGTGTTGTGGAAGGTCATATTGCTAGAAAATGCTAATCTACCAATATAAACAATCTGCTGCTAACTGTTACCAATAATCAGTAACGGCAGAAGCTTGAAAAAAACTGAACGCATTCTTCAGCGAAACATCAGAATTACTTTTGCCTTCTGAACCATGGGTTACAAGCCTAAAAAACTTTCTGCATTACATCTCACTATATGAAACAATTTTAATAAATAAAAAAATTATTATAATAAATAAATAAAATTAAAAAACAAACAAATGAATTTGCCTGAATTATATTTATTTAATGTAATATTCAAGTTTTAAATTGAATACATTAAGCACATAATCCGTTCTGCAAAGTTATTCCAAATGGTATATATTGATTGAGCATTTTAGAAAGTTTCAGTTATTATAGTGGGAAAAAGACATATTCAGAACACATTCATCATCCAATTCACTAAATTCTCCACCAAATGATACATACAATAGAAAGTCTGGAGGCTATCATGGTGTATCAACTGTATAAAAAGTTTAACTGCATATAAAGTCCTACTGAAAGGCAAAGTTGGAGAGTGGCTTCGAAATGTCGCACCAAATTGGTTTGCACATATGATAGATGGTCTTGAGAACTTTTTATAAAATACATATGATGTTTTATCAAACTAATTATCTGCCCAAGTAAGAAATTTGGTAAGATCACTCATTTTGGCATTTTACAAAAACTTTGTATAGCAGGAAGATTGCTACAGTTTTTCTGTAAATTTAAGAGGGATATATATCATTCTACATTTTTTAAAGTCATTTGGGATTATTTAGAGGGAAAGCTGAAAGATGTTTTTGTATGTTTCTTTCACCAAAACTTGCAAATATTGTGGATTAAAAAGGAAATTCTAAACATTTTGAGAATTTGCAAGTTGCCCGCTTTTATTTGATGCCTGTGAAAATTTTCTTCAGAAAGAGTGATATGGTTGATCAGTGCCTAAAGTATACGACTAGAGATCAAAAGGTCCACAGTTCGAATCCCGGTCTCAGATAGAATTTTCAGAAATACGCCAGATTTCTTAGATTACACATCAAGATGTAAGTCCCCTATACCTGTTAGCATTAACAGGTTAGTTTAGTTAAGCACAATAAGGGGTACAAAGAGCAGTGAAAAAGCCCTGTCACCTCCCAGCCCACAATGCCATACAATGATCTGATGGAATCTATGGAAAATGTTTGCATCATCTCCCTATTATCCTCTTGTAAGGGGACCAATAGATCCCAGTAATATTCTGTAATTGTGAAGTGATTTAGTTTGCTTCCAGTGGCAGTAGCATGGCAGCTGGAATTTAACACTATCCCTACAAGTGTTAACACTTCAGCACTTCCCACTGAGTGCACTTGTATCCATCACAGCGGGGAGTTGCTAAGAGCCTTGCGTACCCTGTACATGTATGCGGTAACTCACGATTTACTACCAATCATACCACTTTGTAACCCATTTCGACAAAAGGGTCTAAATTTAAGATAGCAGGGGTATAGCCAACAGTAACTGGAAGTAAAGCTACATTCTGTGTTGTGTGTTTGTTGGTGCAAAATATACTGCAATAAACTGGAATCTTGCTTGTAGCTGCTGTTTCAATATGCAAAACGTTCTAAATCTGTATCAGAACAGTAAGGCCGGTCGTCCACTGCAAGCGTATTTAAGCGACTACAGGTCTCGCATAGTCGCGCGTATTATCCCAACACATGGAACGTTACTGAACGGCGTCCACTGCAAGCGATCTTGAGAGACCGTTTGTAGCCGACTTCAGGCGATGAGCGACTGATCCTACCGGAGTTGGATTAATCGCTGGTAGTAGCCGTTACGTATTTTACGCTCCACGTTCCTTTTCATGCATACCGCCATTTTTATTCGTTTTACCCATAAATATGGGCAGTGAAAAATTAATCATTGCCGTAAATGAGATAATACCGTTGTGATATATGAGAGACAAGCGGTACTAGTCATGTGATATTCAGCAGAAACTGCGGGGAAAAATTTTGACAAGTATAATGTCATAGGTACTTTAAAATTTATACCTTGTATGTTCACACTTTAATAATACTTTTTGAGATTGCGATATTTATGATTACTCTACAGTTACATTTAAATTACATGTATAAAGTATACCCAATAGCTGTATTATTACATCAACTACACCTGCTAAAAAGTATTTATAAAATTTGTTTTTCTTGAAAGAAAGTATTTCCGACTAGATTACAGAGTTCACAACTTGATGTAATCATTCCATTTGCATCTATCGCAATCCAATCTTAACCTATTTTAAGAAGTTCAGTCATTTATTGCCTGATGCTGTGTCATTTTGTAACTGTCCTCGCATATTTGTGGTTTAACTAACTTTTCTTGCATACTACCATAGCGTAGAAGACTGCAAACATATCAGGCACAAAGATAAGTAGTTAAAGGTTCTTTATGATTATAAGATGGGACAAAATTGTTTGTTGAAAGCTTGAAGTGTAAATAACTTGGCATAACGTTTGATAATAAACTCAATTGGGCAGAACACAGTGAGCAGGTAGTAGGAAAGGGTTACAATATTATTCATTTTCTGAAGAGGGTGATGAGAGAGTGTACCAAAGAAGATAGGGAATTTAATTACAAAAAATTAGCGGACCATTGCCTGAATATGGTGGTGTAGTTTGGGACCCAAATTTTGGGTATCAAATACAGGAATTGGAACGAGTGCAAAGGATAGCAGCTAAATTTGTTTGTGTAAATTATCGCATGACCCAGCCAGTAATTGATGTGATAAAGGGGCTGGATTGGGAGCCACTGGAAGACAGGAGGAGGGTGAAGAGAGTGCTGGGAATGTATAATGAATAAGTTAGTGATGGGGCTAGGAAGGATATTGGTCGAAGAATTAGGAATAGTGAATGGAAGGGAAAATATGATCATGACCACTAGATTTCACGCATAAGAGAGTAGGAAAATTTTCTTTTGTGTATATGCGTGTCAGTAGTTGCAATAAATTACCAAGTGATGAATAATTTATCAAAAACGCTGAAGGAATTTAAAATTAAAATTTGTAAATCACAAAAGTAGATAGAGGAGGAATTTAAACACACAAAGGATATAAAATGATAAAAAAAAATACTAAAAAAGTGGTAGTTAGATGACTAGGGAAATTGCCACTGGAGCATACGTTCCATCGCAATTAATCTTTAATTCAATTCAATATATTAATCATTCAAATACTAGCTATACTACTGAACCGAGGGAACTAAAAGAAACGTGAAATCTCTAAAGGGGCTTCCAGACAAGATAACTGGCAAGATACCGAAGGTGATTTGGGACATGGCGTCAATTCACCTTCTTCCAAACTTTGAGCACCAGTGCAATAAATCACGCTCCAACCCATCCATTCAGCCACCAACAATTGGATTCCACACTACCATCGCTACCCAAACTAAGAGAAAACAAATGGATCATAGCATTTCTGCAAACAGTTTATTGAAATCGAAAGGGCAAAATTACAATTATTAACAGTGCCGCTTAGGGAGATAGTAATATTCATTTTTTTGCAGTCTACTCCTAGTCCTGAAGAACGTTCCCCTTCATGGGGAACTGGCAGTTTGGAATAAACTGCAGCATGTTTTCACTGATAAGGACTCACCTTCAATATCTCCACACGCACCTTTTCCATATTCATCGCCCTGGCCCATCTCTGATGCTCTGAACAATAGATTACTAACCACCTGAACCCGACGACGCTGTTCACTCCAACCCCAGTTAAAAAAAAAAAAAATTGTAAACCATTGAAACATGCCACAATAAACACGTTGTTGGTCGAGTATTTGGTAAGGAATGTAAACAGTTTTCTTTCTATTTTAGTTTAGTTAGTAAAATTTTAAGAAATTATTATTATTATTTTATGCAAATAGACTATAAAGATCACACAAAACGAAATTATTATTGTTATTTGTTTCTGGCTTTTCGCCTCGTAGACGTCGAGGTCATTAGAGGCGGGAATGGACTGGGGTTAAGGAACGGGAAGGAAGCCGGCCTTGGCCTTTTGAAGGAACCGTCTCGGTATTCACTGGAGTAATCCGGATGGCCAGACAAGGATTTGTAATGATTTCTACGATGCGTCTTCAGCCATGGACTTTCCAGAAAATAAATTGTCTCTGCATCATTTTCACAAAATTTTGAAACGCTTAAAATATTCGCACCAAATCACTGGCACAAATGTTAGCCGCAAGAGACGTGGTCGAGAACTGCTGCAACAATCACAGTCGCGTGACTCAGTCGGCTACAGTGAACGCACTCAGTCGTTCCCTGTCACCCCACTCAAAGACGTCTATAGTTGCTCGAGTTGTTAGTCTCTCAAAAATGCTTGCAGTGGACGACCAGCCTAAGACTCAGGTCACGTTGAATTCAACACAGCCTTTTATCAAAATATAACATCTTTAACAGACTTTCGATGCATTCAGCAGCTAGTTGTCTATGCAGTACAGTAATACTGTGTCATCAAACAATTACCTGATGTCAATGACAGAAGATCGTCATCCTGACAAGTAGAAACTTTTAGAAGATGTCACTATCAAGCAGGTTAGTCAAACCACATTGATAGACAACCAATCAATAACCACTTACCCACCCAATGAACTCTGCAGGACTCATACCCTGCACCACATGCACCACTGAGTTCCACTACATCATTAATTATTTTCACACATTATGAATTTTCCATTATTTTCATTATATGTAGAAAGAACCAAACTAGTGCCTAATTACAACTTATAAGGTACAGGGTTCATAAGTTGTAAGATGTGACAGACAGATAGTGGACTGAACAAATGAGTAAATTAATAAGGTTTCCATTTCTCATTTGGAAGGTATTCCCCCAATTTCTCTTAATTAAAAAGCAGTTTAAAACTACATGTTGAACAATATTACAGGAAACATTAATTTTCTGTAGAGATCACCAACGCAAGTGGACTTACAAGCAATATGACTGCAAGTGCTAGTAAAAAAATAATAATCTAAGTTAAGTTGGAAGTTGAGAATCAGAAACCACCTCGATTCCTTGAATTCTTATTCTAAATCCATTGTTGAACAACTGACAAATGCAGATGATATTAGAGTTACACAGAACATGAAACAACTGAAAGCTTTGTTTAGTTAAAAACACACATACTAATAAAAGACTGAAAGTTCCAAAAAGGGCCAAAATATTTATTTGTTATTTGAATAAATATCTACATTGAAGAACACACTACTAACATGTATAGATGAAGGTTTTCATGGCGTTGTAAATCAGCTGTTCTCGGGCTTCCAGCCATGTATGTATGTCACAATTGTGGGAAATTTTGAGAGATTCTATCTCTGTCCAAATTTTCAATCAAAGGTATAACTGAGTAACAGTTTGTTTACGTGTTGCCATGGAAGCAGGCTTAGACAAAAGCCGACTCAATGTGATGACCTCATCCAATCACCTGCTCCTTACCGATGCGAAGCTGCCTCAAAATTTTGATAGCCAGATTCCAGGCCAAACTAAGCTGGTATCCAATGTTCCTGTTAACTAAAGAATCAGCTGTTCTGATTCCAACAGATTCTGTTATAATGCTGTGCCAAAAA
>JARYHS010000767.1:0-31006 GCA_031002005.1 Vandiemenella viatica
TAAGTAAATAATTTTAGACCTAATATTTTGAATATAGGCATGAGACCCTCTAAGGGTGCTTAGCCAGTAGCATTTGCTAACTCTAGCTACGTGGCTTATCTGGTACTGGAACTCTTTAGATAATGATTAAAGCATCTTTTGAAAATGGGATCTTTTTTATTAATTAATGTATTATGATTTCGCAAACAGGTTCAAATTCATATAGACATTTTCAAAACTGAGAACATTAAAACAAAATTTCCCTGTAACTTTTAAGTTGCTAATATATCAGTTGAATTTTTAAGCGATTTTAACGAACTTGTGTTTGAGTTGGCATATTCACTTGGGATTTAGAAACGATGTCTGCCTGCTGAAAATACTTCCATTCGGCTTTTGCCTCTTATTTAGACAATCCAACGTATGTTTTACACCAGAAATGAGTACGAAAAACGTACAGGTATCCACTCAAAGGCAATCTCGACTCAGCTAGAACTATAGTCAAGACACCAGCGATACAAAGTATCTAAATAAACCTCTTCTTTCTGCTTTGAGAGAAAAGATCAGTGTAGGTGTTTCCTAGAACACTGCAGATCGTTTTGAGAAATTATATACTGCGACCACTAACCGGTGACTTTTCCTGCCATTCACTGCGAGGAAGCGAGTGTACCCTCGCATACATCACTGCATTCTACACGATCACCAGTCAGCAGTAACTCTGGACTCAGCTGTGGCTGGGATGACTCGCTCCACATCCTGCACAACTCCTCATCCAGTACACACAAAGAGCCCACCTCTGATTTCCATCTCTGGGCCTTAATGATTCCCCCAAACCAATCATTAATCACGCTCCCAATTTCCATAAGCTCTATCTTCATCCATTCAGACAAACAAGTTGTTAACTCTGCTAAGTCACACTGCTGCAGCTCGTCTGCAGAGTGCGCCTGGTTCGTCAGTCGTTCTATTTAGCCTCAGCGCCCGGTAACACCTGTTGCAGCTTCCAAACGGGTAAGTTCCGTCTGCAAATCTGAGCGGTGAGTGGGCGTGTAAGTCACTGCATCTCTATCTGCACAGAGCATGTGAAGTAACAGGATCGCCTCCCCTTTTCTCTTTTTTGCTTCAAATGTTATGGAGCGCATGCTGCAGTGTCAATTTTCGTTGTTATCTAACTACCTCTTTCTCCTTCTTCTTATTATTTTTACTATTATTATTATTTATGTTACACCCTTATCTACTTTTTCCCTTCGCTAATATTAATTTTATTCATCTTTTTGGGAAAGTTATTTATTCTTTCATTTGGTAATATTATTACAATGTTTTGTATTTGACCTTGGATTTATCAGATTGTCAAAGATATGTGGCTCTTGTGAAACTGTTGCACTGTTCGCAGTGTGGGAACATAACGGATAGTCAATCAAAGCTGAACAAATTAGCAGTAATTAATGTGGAAGTGCTTAAAGTGTAGTAATAATGAAAATTGATGCAAGTTTATTTTTTCTGTTGTTAAAACGTTTTAGAAGACATGAGGGGAAAAAATCGATAAGTTGAGAAATGTGTGCTGACATAGTGCAAGAGGCCACTGGAGTCTGGTGAGAGACTTTAAGCCTCCCCGCAGACAGCCAGCACAAGCGACTGTGTGAGACCACATGTCGGCGGGTAATCTGAATCAACAGGAAATTATGTGTGTGTCAAGGTACAAAACACATGTCCTATACTTGGCGATTCGTGACAGAAATGATATCTGCTTGTTTCTCCATTTCTCAGATTCTGCCATTACATGCAGTGCTTTGAAATGAAAGCAACGACACATTGTGTCATCTACACTCTCAACAGCAGCCACAGATGATCCTGATCAATGAATACTGTTCACCAAAGTCTGGTACAAAGTTTAAGAGAACAAAAGATTGAGCGACATTGCTTGCTTTATAATTTATTGACGAACAACTCGTTAATTCTCAACTACTGCCTCATCCTTATGAAAACACAAACCTGCTTTCAAAAATGTTTCAGTAAGCAGTCACTCTTAAAGAGGATTTCCTGCGACCTCTGGCTATACAAGAAGATGGTATAAAAATTAATTGAGGATTTAGGTGTAGTGGCTTTTCCTGTAACAGTGTTGATTCTTAGCAAGTACATTTTTTTTCATCTTTGAGTTTAGTGTTTAAGAAAAGGGTAGACTTAGAATAAAATGTTTCTACTTATAGTAACTGTTTTTTCCTCTTGTGAACTATTTGCTGATAACAGGGTAATACAAGGCTGAAGAAGTACGGTGGTAATTAAAACCACTGGAAGATTGTGAATTGAGGTTTATTAAATTGAAACCCTAATAATAATTAGAAACTGAAGTTAACCTCCAGGACACAATTTTAAACAATAGATTGCTGATTATCATACACAAAATAGGAAGAATATAATGAAGAAGTAATGTTCACAGAGTAAGCATTCCACATGTCCAAACAATGCAATGACCAGCAGATTCTTGGAGGTTGACTGCCTACAATTATAATAAAGTTATTCTACTTCATACACGAACCATAATCATTCACATCCACCAGTTTAAGAATCCTACATTTAGAAAACAGACCCGATTTCAGAAACTGATCCGTTTACACAGTCTACTCGAAGTCAGAACCAACAATAAGTAGGCTATTTCAGTAAATGTATTTGTTTTAAAAAGCTATTTACATTAAAATGTCACACTAGATATTGTTCAAGGGAGAAAATAATGAAGAAACAGAAAATTAGAATGTCATTGAACTGACAATTCCAAAAAATATAATATCATTACCAATATAACAAAACTTCATTACAAGTTACTCTTATTTCTACATACTCATCATAAAGTATAATAATTGGATACACATTTCTGTTATCCAACTGTTACTGGCTTGAAATATAATACTTTTCACTACACTAAATAGTTTAGGGTTCACATTACATCTGCTATCTAATTAGAAAAGTATCACCACCCAATTTGAATCACAGTAAATGTAAAAAAGACGACGAGAACCTGTAGATCCATAGTACACCTCAACGCTACTTATGTATGTCATCATTAACTGCCTCAGATGTTTCAAGAGATGTTGCACTCAAGAGACCTAAGACAGCCAAGTATTATGACAGCTTTTAATTAATGGTCAGTTGATACTTCCAAGAATCCTGCACCAATTGGAAAAGATATTGAAGAATGTTTCAGTGAAATAAGTGGGTTATAATCCTCAAATATTGAAAGATGGTATTAGAGCTACAGTATAACTATCCAATACACTGAAGCTGCCTACTGAATAACAGTTTTTTTTTGTGAGGGTTTCACTCATTGTCAATGTAATTTTGGGAGTGGATTGGGAGAAAGAAATAGAAAGTAATTTTCAAATCGCATTTCAAATAAATCACTCCACTATTTATATGGAGAAGCCAGGAAAACAATATATAACCAAAATATAGAATGCCAAATTAAGGATCATAGTTGTGTTTTCACAAAATAAATGCTAAGGTATAGCATTTATAGATCACCTACCGAGCTCAGTGATTAACACAATTTATTTTCAGAGGTAAACTGATATAAGCCTGATTTTTCACCAAGATCTGTAATGGATTGCTCTACCTCCATCAGATTCATTCACAGGGCCTCAGCAACTTGTTCAAAGACTAGATTTGTATTGTGCAACACTACTTCTGAGATTTTAAATACACACAAATGTTCAGTCTCTTTGTGTACTGTATACACAATTTGGAAAATTGCAAAATCGTTGATGGATATAGGAAATCGAATGTGAATAGATTATTTATTCAATAGAGCATTTAAAGTATACCTGAGAAGCAGAAGTCTTTTTGCAACAAAAAACTTCTAACATGCATTGACATTACTTCTCACAGTCTATAACACCACAAATAAACATGAAGGTTATTTCTGACTATTAAGATCTAACTGTAAGGCATTCTTCATATATATTCAGTACAAATAAAAGAAAATTAACAAAGAATAAAAAATAATATTTCTTACAAAATAATTCCAAAGATAAAGAGAAAAACACAAAGGTTCCAAAATCAAGTATAAAAGCATTATTACAAAAAAAAGTGTCTTTATCTATCGTGAATTAAAAAATGTAGGCAGTCACATAGGAAAAGGAGCAAAAACACTTATCAATCATGACTGAAATCAACACTCACATGTTTAGCAGAGTTAGTGAGACAAAAAAATCTTCTCAAATACAATATTTTTGTATAGGTAAAATATGAACAAGTATGAAAAAGAAGATGCTTATATTTTGAACGTGACTTTAAAATCAAAAGGTTACCATATTGGTCATATCCAAATAACAATTCTTTAGGTGAAATACTTAAGATATATGATTGTATTCGAATAGTGGTATTGACATTAGAAGCAAACAAACAGAAAAAAGACAAATTAAAGAAAGGGGTTTATGGGAGGACTTTAAACAATAATTATGGCACACAATGTAAAACATAATCAACAAGTTATTAAAATTACTGAATTATTGTATACTTAGGTATTGAAAAACAAATACATTACTAATTTTTTTTTAGATATTTTATTCACCTTGAGCAAAATGCAAAGACATAAAAACCACAGTATTATTAGTTAAAATTATTTATCTGGCTAAACTAAAATAAATCAAACAATTTGAGTAATTGTTAATATCATTTTTAATATCTCCAAAGCTAAGATAATAATTGAAAGAATTTGAAAAAAAACCATTATTACAATTCCATTAGAATTAGTAATTAATTTTTTGCAAACATTTCGACCAAATGTTCCAACTACATACTATATTCTCCAATGCACTAAAGATTTTTCTTTTTTAAAAAAGTGTGAACAACACAAAATTTAATGGGGAAATTTATTCCCACTTAAATGGATTCTTCGATGATTTATAAAGCAACAAAACATCATAAACTATTTTATAAACATTTTACAAGCTCAGGACTGCTAATATATGGATAATGATATGCTGTCTGAGGTTACAAGATGTAAAATCTATAGTTTCATTAATATGTTTTAATATTAATCATGTTTTCCACAATCTTTACAAGTTACTCAAACAAATAGATTCATTTATGTCTGATGTAGAAACTATTTACCACAAACTTAATGAATAGAAGCTAGCTTACAGCAGAGATGTAAATTAACTTGACTGCTTACACAGTTATCCACAAATGACAAGCATAAGGCTGCTAGCCTATATAACCTTTTTAAGAGTTTATAGCTATTTGACTATCTAGCTATTTTTCCACAACCATCAAAAAGATTAAACATTACATACTTCTTTTGCATAATGATAAAATAGAGCTTAAATGTTTTCTAAAAATGTGACTAGAATAAGAATTATTTTATGTATTAATAGGTGACTTGATACCAAAAAATTGCACAATGCAGTTAAGAAACATAAAGCTATTCGTTAAGACTACTAGACCTACTAAACAACATTTCACAAAATTCACAAATTGCCATTGCCAGTATAAATATTTTTATACTGCTTAAAGCTAAAATAATGATTAAACAATTTTCCATAAACTGCACAAAGCTAAGTAACCTACCTTGTGCAGTCACTTGTATAGATATAATAAATTTGACTTAATGTAACTAGGATCTTTGAATAACTTTCCACAAACTTCACATGCTTAATGATGTGAATCTATATTAACTTTACCTACTATACATTATAAGACATTGAGCATTATGAAATATTTTTTGCGAATTTTCAGAGGATGAGGCCATTCACTCTCATGTACTTCCTTTTACTATTATAAACATTTTCTTCTCAAGCATCAGGATACTAATTCATGTGAATTCTTCTGTCTTGCAAGTGTACCAGACACCCTAATAAAATTTCCACAAAGTTCACAAACATAATCCCGGTCATCCCTGTAACACTTTTATGTTTCATAGTTTTACTAGTGTTCATAAAAGTTTTTCCACAAACATTACAAGGATAAAGACACTTACCCATTTATGTACTATGAGGTTACTAGAAACTGTATGCGATTTTCAACAAATTTCACAAGAATATGGATGCTCATATGTATGAATTGTTGTATGCACTGTGAGGTCATGGAACCCTTTAAACACTTTTCCAAAATTCATGAGTATAAGTGGTTCAGTTTTATGAATTCTTTTATATGCTGTAAGGATATTACATTGTGTAAAAACATTCCACAAACTACCTAAGGATAAGTATGCTCACCTGTAAAAATCCTTTTATGTCTTGTAAATTGATAAGAAATCTCAGAGGATTTTCCATAAACTCAACAAGAATATGCACACTCACCTTTAAGAACTCTTTTGTATTTTATAAGGTAACTAGACCTCACAAATGACTTTCACAAACTTTACATGATTAAGGAAGCTCACCTGTATGAACTATTTTGTGTGTTTTAAGGTGGCTAGAAGTCATAAAGGATTTTCCACAAGTTTCACAAGAATAAGGACGCTCACCTGTATGAACTCTTTTATGTATTTTAAGGTGACTAGAAGTCGTAAAAGATTTTCCACAAGCTCCACAAGAATAAGGACGCTCACCTGTATGTAGATTTTTATGTCTTATAAGGCTACTAGATCTTGCGAAAGACTTCTCACAAATTCCACAAGAATAAGGGAGCTCACCTGTATGAATTATTTTATGTGTTACAAGGTGACTAGAAGTTGCAAAGGTTTTTCCACAAGCTCCACAAGAATAAGGACGCTTACCTGTATGAACTCTTTTATGTGTTATAAGATTACTAGAACATGCAAAAGCCTTTCCACATACTTCACAAGTATAAGGACGCTCACCTGTATGAACTCTTATATGTGTTATAAGGTGAGTAGACCTTGTAAATGACTTTCCACAAACTCCACACGGAAAATTAAGCTCACATGTATGTGTTTTAAGGTTACTAGACATAGCAAACGATTTTCTACAAACTTCACAAGAACAAGGCTTCTCACTGATATTCATTCTTTCGTCCATTATAACGGTACTGGACTTCATAAAAGACTTTCTACAAATTTGGAAGTGTGAGGCTGATGATCGTGAATGGGAGTGGCATGACACCTGGAAAAAATAATGGTACCAAATTTAACATCATACAATTACGATGTGATTGTAAATATGACTAAAAAAGCTCTCATACCAGCAAATTAATGTTTATGGTTTGAAATGTAAAGAAAATTACTGATAATCTTGGAAAATATCACAAGAAATTCATGGAACTTGCAACTAAAAAGTTGTTACCCATAGTTATATTAGGGTAGACTTAATTATTCTATATTTTCTCTATTTTTGCTTTTAGATTTAAATTAGTTTTTCTTACATAAATTCATTTGATAGATTAAGGTATGCTTCAGTAAATGATACAGACCTTCATTAATTTTAATTTTAGATTATATTTATTGTAAATTATGGTCTGTGTAAAATAACAATTTTCATATCCTCATTCTTTAGCCCTCTTGTAACAGCCCTCCAACCTCACCCTTTTATTAAATTTTATTTTAAGAATTACACATAGCTTGATGGGAGTTGATTAATTATGGATTTGAATATTTTTGTGTGATTAATTGTAAATATGTATATATTAATCATGTAAATGAACATTTTAGTGGAGAGAAAGTCTGAATGTCATATAATAAGATCAGGAACAGTTTATGTATGAAATACTAATTAAAAGTTCGTAATTGTGTGTTGATGTGAGCCACAATGTTTGGATGACAATTCTCAACAGTTTGGTATGTTTATGTTAAAAAATTTGTGCGTAAATGCATTTAAATATTAGTAAGTAATCTAAGGTGCTTTCTAATGACTGACTGATTTTTGTAAAATTTGTAATTATATTTGTTATGGAGTTTGATTGGTAAAGAATAGTTTGTGCTTGATAAATGTCTGACGATATTTTTTGTAATATTTTCCATGTTTCTATGGAGTCTATTTAAGTGAGCGGAGATAGCGGACAGCATCAGTTAGTCAATCATTGTCAGAAGTTTCTTGCCATATCCAGTGATTGTCACAATGTATTGTTTAAGTATCTTTAGATGATTCTAGTGCTTCGTCTGCATGTGATGTTATTATAGAAGGTAATGGAGAAATAAATTATTGTTATTATTATTATTATTCAGGCTATTCATTATAAGTGGGTGATGGGGGTGATGAACGGTGTATTGCACTTATCCTAACCGTAACCATTTGTGTTTAGGAAGGGATATATGGGATATGACAGGAGGCACACATAGGCTACTTTAGGATCATCCTGGCATTTGCCTGGAGTGATCTGGGAAAAACCATGGGAAACCTTGATCAGGATGGCTGGAGAGGTTTACAAGGGGGGACCCATAAGTAGCGGGAATTGGGCTGCGGTGGGAAGGAAGAGTGAGGGGAACCCATTGTTCAACCCGGTGTTGTATAGCTTATCAGAATCTCCTATCAGGCTAAGTTCCCTCACTCGATAACTCCTTCCTATACCACTCTTTACTCACCTGTGGAAAAAAAGAAAGAGTATAAAATCAGTTGGTTCTGGTCCTGATTTCTCTTGTCTTACTATCTTGGTCATTCCTAGATATGAAAGTTGCTTGTAGAAATACGTGATTGCTGTCAATCTGAAATAGGGCAACAATGAATTGTTTGATTGGTTTCTGCCGAGAACAAAGCCTTCGGTGCTCTAGGTCTTCCCAACCTAACTCCTTCAACACCGCCCTTACACTTTCCCTCCAACTATATATTACATGTTAAGAATTGTATGGCTGTTCTCAGAACTTTTCCAATGCACCGCATTAACCCCTTATGATGGGGACCCTACACACAACAATATTCTAATTGAGGATACACCAGAGCATTGTATGCAATTGATTTAACTTCTAGTATACATTGATATATATTACGAACCAGAAATCAGAGCCATATGAGTTGCTTTCCCAATATGTTTATTACACAAAAAATTATTACGAACTGTTAACCTAAGGTATTTAGCAAAATCTACCATTCTAAGCACAGTACCATTAATTTTATATTCAGAGCTAAATGGTGTCTCTTTTCTACTTATATGCATGAAATGGCAATTTTTTTAATGCTTAACTCCAGCTGCCAGTCTTGGTACCATGCGATTATTCTCATAAGATCAACTTGTAACAAAGCACAGTCCTGTGTTTTTATTTTATGGTAAATAATAGCATCATCAACAGATATGAGGTAAAAGTGATTTGTCGGTGTTGTTATTTAATAGGACTTTTCCCATTCAAAGGAATCCCATTCAAAGGAATCCCATTCAAAGGAAAGTCATTAAATTTTGTGGGAAGATTAAACCCTTTGGCGACCAATGATAGAAACCTATGTATTGGAGGATAGAGTAATTAAATGTGATCATCATTAATTGAATTAATTAATGAGAGTCATAACATTGCGACCATGACCGGATGTGGTATTCTAGAACACCTGTCAGTTAACAGATGTCATGACACCAAACAAACCTGTGACTAAAGAGCAATATGTAAAAAAAATTCGGAAATTAAACCTGTATTGACCTACAAACTACCATCACACAACAAGTTAAGGAGAGATTCAATCAGTGATTGCTCAGAACACAACTACTTGGGAGCGAAAACAAGAATTGGAATCAACTGTGGTGTCCCGATGGCAAGTGGAAACATTTTCTGGTAGAGGATACCAGTGTCCATTGGAGTTAAAGATGGCATTGATGAATTAGAGGAGGAGCAATGTATTTGTTTGTGCAGAGTTGTGAAAAGTGTTAAGAGAGAAAATGTTTATGTGCATCAAGACACAGTGACGTGCAAACAGTGACTACTAGGTAAGTGAATATTTGCTGTTGCTCGTTGTTTGGAGTATTATCAAATTAACTGAGTAGTAAGATGAACATGGCTGATGGTAAAAATTTATAGACACTTCTAGAATTCTTTGTGCGATTTTTAACGCAAAAATTTTCCGAAATCAATAATAATTTTCTGAACTATATGTTGACATCAGATTGTCTAGACTTGGTGAGCAGTTTTCTAGTATACACGATAAATTTTTTGAAATTGATGATAAAATCAATAAGCAATTTCAGGAGTTTAGTTCTCAAATTAAAGGTATAATAGGAGGTTAAAGAAATAAGAGAAGATTGTAAATAGATGATGGATGAGAATGTGGGTTTATTCAAAGCTAGTAATATTGAAAGTGCTCAAAGGGTCGATAAGCTGAAAAAGGAGGTGTCTAAAAAATGTGCAGCAACAGGAACATGGTTTGGAATGTAGTGTAATATCATTGGGGAAAAAGAGTGGTCTGGCTCCAAGTTCAAGTGAAGTCATTGTCCCCTTAACTGGTAATAAAGTAGTCAGTGTTGACGTATAGGAAGAATTTGAATTTTATGATGATACGGGAAGTTGAATCATGTAGCGTATAATGATTATTTCAAGAGATATGACTATTTCAATGTGTTATACAACAGTAAGTAAATTGTGTTTGAATGTAGATTAGATACCTACAAGTCTTATTCCAGGATGTGGGCAGATAGGAGGTTGGGGTAGTAATTGATTATATGTAGTTTAAAAGCAAATATTCTTAAACATTTCTGATCAACGAGCAGGCAAATTCATGAGAAAACTTGATGATTTAGAACCTATGGACCTGGCAGCGTAACATGGCATGATATTTTGATAAATATCGGATAGGGTGCAAGTATTTAGACCACCAATATGGGGAAGAGGAATTCATAGTTTTGGGAGGTAGCCTAGCAGCTGTGGAGGTGATTAATGTAGGAACGAGTTACAAAATTATTGAGATACATGGATGTCTAAGAGACTTATACTAAATGATATTGGTGATAGGAGGGAGAGCAGAAGTCCTCCAAGGAGAGATCAGAGGTCAAGAGCTGGTAGGGTCCTGAGGGAAAGGACATGACTGGTTGGAAGGAGAGACAATAAAGATAGGGGTGAGACAGCCTGAAGGGAAATTCAGCATGGAGGTCAGCCAAACTAAAGACCACCACTGTGTTGGACTCCATAATGGTGGAAAAGGATGTGGTTCCAGGTTCCAACTGATATAAAGCATATTTGATTTTATGAATAATCCACAAGAGGATTTTGGTTCGAATGTTAAAACAGATTCAGGTAGTAGTCACTCAAGTGTAAATGCTCCTGAGGAAGTAGTATACTCTGATAGCAGGAATGAAGTTCTTCAAGGTGTATAAATTTTTTCTAATGATGAACAGAGTAGCATCTCACCCATTTCAGTAGATTAGAATAACAAGTTTCATACAGAAAATTTAAGGAATGATTATAGTTTGATTGCTAAAAATAAGGCACAGATAACAGTTCTGGCGATAGTATGGCCAGCAGAAACTGGTAGTCTGTAACATGGTATAATGGATTATGTTTGCTTGTATTGGTTGGGAGAAGGTTTGCAAAAGAGCCTAAACTGGCAATTTTCTTAAATATCTTGAAGATGAGGGGAATACTGTGGTGTCAATAAAAGATTCAGGTGAGGTGGAGAAGTCATGAGGTAAGATGTTTGTCCAACTGAAGGAACTGATAGTAAAAAAGACCTATGCTTTGCCAGAGGCTTAAGGTCGATTTTTAAAGCCATAAAATTTGCATCCAACACCCGGATTTTGAACCGGAAGGCTTCCATACCGAAATCACATCGCCACAAGTATCTTAATCTAGAAGTAGTGAAAAATGTGTATTCAATCATTAAAGTACGTTTGTGTTTTGGGATTACAAAAATAAATTATATAGAAAAAAGTACATTTATTACGTTAAAATATTTATTATTCAGTACATCTAGATTTGTCTCTTGACTCATATTGTTACGGCATACGATGTGGGATACTTGAAGTCCCTGGTTCAAATCACTGTCTCGCTATAATTTTTATTGACTTCTGGCAAAGCTTTGATTTGTTAATGCTAAGAATGCTAGGACGCTCCAGTTGTTCGATACCGTGTAGGTTCTCCTTTTCTAAATTGAATTTCTAACAATACAGGTGTACTGTTGGCTGATAAGAACCTCTGTGGACTTGATTTTTAGGAACATATGAAATTATTATTATGTTTACACATATTTGCATTCTGTATTTAAATTAAAATGTATCATATTTTATTATTTTTTTTAAAAAAGTTATTGATGGAATTGAAAGTAACCTCAACAAAATAATCATGTTTAAATGTGAAGTGAGAGATGCCTTGACATCTCATTGTTGACTATGTCAGATGATACGTGAAGGAATGTTTATGTTCAGTACTAGTTTTGTACGTAAATTTTTTTAAAAAACTGCACTGGTGATACTATTTTCTCGTGCTATACGCAGATCAAATACAGTGAGGTTATAATGAGTCAAGCAAATAAAAAATGTATTTTAATCAGTCTATTGGAAATAAAGGGATATTTATAATTTGTCAATATATATAACTTGTATAAATGATAAACTACAAACTATTTGATTCACTTTTTTTAAAACTGTAGAGTGGTAATTCTACTAAGCAAGTACTTATACGTACAGTCAGGGACTTTGTGTATCACCAGGATGTACTAGTAACGATACAACGTGATATATCCAGTTATGTCATATTGGTATGTAAATGTCCGCCTCTATGATATTCAATCAAACCAATTCCATTTTTGCTCGTTCATGACTACAAAAAAGACTTAGCTAGTGGAATACGTTTGGACTATGTATTTTTGTACACTGTATCTTCTTCATACTACATACTTCACATCTTTATCTGATTTTTACTAATTAGGAACAGTGTATACCTCTGTTTCCCAATATTATGTCTCTCATTGTGGAATAGTATGATTGTGTTGTTTGAATGGATAAGGGCTTGGTGAAATATCTGTAGATGACCTTTCTTCTTACCATTCTTCATAATCATCATACGCTGTGCAACGGATCTTCTGAAATTTTTTGCAGACTTGTTTCAAATATCAGACCATTTGTGTTATAGGCTTTGACAAATACAACATCAAAAATTCCCAAAAACAATCTGTGCCATTTCGGTAATTTTCTGTCAGCATTGCACAACGCCATCAGCTGATCAGCAGTATCAACCCCACACATGAATGTATTGTAGTCCTTGATAACTCTTGGACATGAAACTGTTGACTTCAACCCATCTTTTTCTTTGCATGTAACCAGTGGTGTAACAACAGGTGGCAGGATGGGCAAAATGCCATGGGATCCACTGCTGGAGGCGGTCCCCGATGACCAGCCGGAGAGGCCCTCTAGCCCAAGATCCACCCCGCCAATGAAGCCTGAGAGAGGGCCCATCTGTTGAAATTCTATGGACCCCAACCTGTGTAGTTAATAGTTATGCCACTGTATGTAACAGTAGTTCCCTTGCTGCCATGAAAATTTGATACTAAATGTACGACCTTTTTATCCTACCATTTCCAGTAGCCAATCTAGTTTGAAAATTTGTGGTCTCAACCTCCTCTTTTTGTTTGCTGTCAGCAAATAAGTTGTTAGAAAGCCCTTTGTGGTTGGCCTGATTGTCACACAATCAAAAGTTCTTTCAGTTTTCAGTTTTCTAATAATGAAAGAGACGAAAAATAATTATCATCCCATTGCTCCATTTTTGTTCAGTCAATTCTAAGACCGTTCTTTGACCTAATGAGTAATCCAAGAACTTTGCAGTCATTTCTTCATTTTTGCCTTATAAATTATAAACTTCTAAGAGAAGAGCTTCAATCAGAGCGCATTTCTTAAAAATATCCATTTGAAAATATTTAAAACAATGATCACACCAATTGTATATTTGCTAAATCTATTGACCAATAATTTGTACAAAACTACCCAGAAGTCCTGATGGTACTTATAAGTGATAGTTGGTTTTCTCAATTATTTAGTAAAGAAACTAGAAAAAATATTTATAAGTAAAATACATATGGTTAAAAGTTCAAACTAAAAAAGTAATAACAGAAATCGACACTTACCAAGTAAATTATCATCTAAAAATGCATTGCATTGTAATTAGCACTTGTTACTCTGGTCAATATGCTGTCAAACCCCAACTTAGAAAATTAATTTCTCAGCAATTTCGTGCAGAATTTAAAAATAAATGTTGTCATTGTCTGACCTAATGTACAACAATAGATCAACAGGCTTAACATGCAGTGGACACTGGTATTGTCAATTATATGGTGGTAAGATAATAGTACTTATAAGTACCGTCAGGGAGGAAAGGGTTAACATACTTCATTACTTTCATAGATTATAAAGTATGCCTATGCAAAATAAAGTACAGTACTCATTGATAATGTATGGGTGGTAGCTGCAGCTACGATCCCAAATCACTCTTAAGGTCATTTTTCTAAGATTAATTCCGTGAAACAACCAAGTGTATATGTTAGAGGAGAGTGAAGACCGTGAAGGAACCTGTCCGTCAGGTGAATCATTTACTAACTTACTTAAATGCTGCTGAAAATTTAGTAACAAAAATTTAAAGTTAACTTACCTCATGAACAACCACACATCCACATTTAATAATGAAACATAAGGTCTTAATATAAATTTTTTAGTCCATAAACCTGAGATTGCCTAATAAGAACAAAACTAATAAATCTAAAACAAATTTATTTAGGTGTACTTGCCAGGAGAAACTCCCAACCTAGAATGATTGTAGTAGTCAATTTACATCCTAACAATAAAATTATGTGAATGACATTTTTCAAAATCCAGAACTGAGAATCCAAGACTGATAAATTATTGTTGACTAAAAGTCTAAACTAATACATGATATCACAAAGAAGAGATTATATTATTTTTAACTATTAGTCTCCATATACCTGCATTAACAAAAGGAAATTTCTATTTAGAAATATCATGAAACACTTACAGTCCCTGGCCAATTTATTAGACGCACTACAGTTTTTATGCAAATTTTGATTTGGGCTAACTAAATAAGTTTTTTAATACATAAATTGCAATAAAATTATTATGTGTAGTCTGCTTCATGACACAGGTGATATAACAAATAAATAAAACACAGTAATTGTTGAAAATATTTTATTTCAAATAACCACAACAAAATATTAAAATATTGTGAAATTAAAACATTAGTTTTAATATCTTGTTGAGCCACTTTTTGCAGCTATGAGAGCCTTAAAACGACGCGGTATGCTGTTGATGCAGGATTGTACAGTGTCCTGCATTTGTGGATGATGATACCACACATGGATGATCTTCTCCAAGAGCTGAATTTTTGTTGAGATGACATCTTTTGCCATCTCCCTGTTCATGAGTTCCCATACATTTTCTATGAGGTTCATGTCAGGACTGTTACTTGGCCTGTCCAACAGAGGTATCTTTGTTCCTTTAGAAATGTTTTTTACCAACCTGGCTGTGTGACAGGGAGCGCCTTCCTACATAAAATAAATGGTTAGCATTAAATTACCTATCTCCAGAAGTCCACATCCTTATCACACCACTCTTTAGCCCACTTCAGATGTTTTGCTTTCATTTCGGCTGTTAACTTGGGTTTTCTAGCAGGTCGACAAGCCCTGAAATCAATATCCTTCAACTTTTTGCGAACAGTGAGTTCAGATGCATTCACATTAGCCTCTTCCAGTTGAGATTTTATCTGTTTCGTTGTTGCAAATCTGTTTTCTAGACAAATTCTTTTGAGAAATCTTTCTGACCTTGGGGTGAACACGTTTATTCTTCCTTCTGGGGTTCAGTTATTCACCTGAATCAATTTTCTTCTTTATGCGCCTCACGCTAGCCTCGGATAATTTCAACCTTCGTGAAATTTCCCGATTGGAATACATTTTTGTATTAACGAGGACTTTGACTTCTGCTTTTTTACGTGGTGTAATATCTCCTCTTTTACCCATTTTTAAAGGTCACAATCAGTAATATCTGGTTATTAAACAATCACTTGTGATGTCGATATTACACAAATGATAATAAAAGTTAACAAAGAAACAGAGCAGTTACACACGAGAACGCCACTGAACAGGTCTGTACCTGTACACTGTACTGTGCACACTGATAGCCACAATAAGTCAACAATCCAATGTCAAATAGCAACAATATACATAAAACTCAACAATGAACTAAGTGCCCTA
Source organism: Vandiemenella viatica (assembly GCA_031002005.1). NCBI lineage: Eukaryota > Metazoa > Arthropoda > Insecta > Orthoptera > Morabidae > Vandiemenella > Vandiemenella viatica. Next base: position 16,026 of record JARYHS010000767.1, read on the forward strand.
AATAACTGTTATAAATTTTATGATTAATTGCATGAGAAATAGTACTCAATACGTAATCATTGCAAATAATACTGAAGATTTGCAGTGCGTCTAATAATATGGCCAGGGACTGTATATAGGCATCCAGAAGTTTTTACTGAATTGCAGCGTACTTTTTATTCCAACAGCAACAAAAGTGTTCTAATATAAAACCAGAATCACAAAAGCATTTCTGCCATTTTAAATTAAAATTGAAATATTGTGGCCACATTTATTTGCAACACAATATATTATGGTGATATATCCACAAAACCAAAAGTATATTCAGACTCATAAGTTGTATATAGATGTTAAATCTCACACCAAAATAATATTAAATTGAAAATAAATCTTACTGGAATCTCTGATATATGTCTGAGGAGTGTATAAATGAGAGAAAATTTGTCTAAAAGTTTTATAATTCACTTACAATTAAGCACTGCATCCTTAAGCATATAATATAACCCTACATGAAAACTTACTAAATTACGCTGGTACTGATGCGACAATTTTATGAAAAATATAAAAAAATTTTTTTTAAATAAATACAAATTCACTATTCAGTAATTAATGAACCAGTCTAAATGCAGGTCAGCATAAAATCAATTTGAAATGGCATGTCAAAATTAAAACATTAATCCTTTAAGGCTTGACTCATACAGGAATTGAATTTCTACTCAGAGCACACTGCAGTTCGACTACTTTTAATGTATTAATAAAAGACTAACACTGATCATCCATACAGACTACTTCTTTCAAACAATAATTTCAGTTGCTCTATATAAACACAGCTTTTGATACAGTAAACTCATTTCTCAAGGAGAATCTTTTTCATATGGAGTATGCTAATAATAGCCACACCACCAAATGAAGCTATTTTTAAACTAGACATTAAATAAATTGTTATTTTAAAATGAATTTAAGATCTGTCAAAATATATAGTAGTATAGCTTTTAGACATTTAACCATTAAGACTAATACTTAATTCTGATAGTTGTTTATAAGATACCACAAACTTAACTTGTTTATTCTCAAAGTAATGGCAATAATGCAGCCATAATGCCAGTTATACAAGAAAACTTTGGTATAGGGATAACCTTTTTACAGCTAAATTAATACAACTATAAAACAGATATAAAATATGAGAGCCACATCTTACCTTCTGATATAGTTAACCTAATTTCAATAAGTAAACAGTTGGAGAATGCTAATAACCAAGACATTAACCACAGATGCTGAGGGAGGCAATATTGAAAATAGACACAAGAGAAGCTGCTTTTGCACTATTGTCAGAACATATTTCAGATAGGCCTTAATTTATAACAGCACAGTTACATTAGCCAGCATCATATTCAATAAGACAATTGTATATATACAAATTTCTAATTGTAATTTGTAGGATCAGACATCACTTGTCATTGGCTTAAAGTGATGATAATCAGGTGGATGTAACTCCAGTATTAGTGCAAAGCTTTGGCATAAGAAATTAACCTATTACAGCATTTACATGAACCATTGCAGCACAAATATAAAATAAGAAGTCCTGCCCTTACCTGCTTTGTGATGTGCTGCCAGTGCATTTATGAATCTGCAGTTTTACATCATTTTTAAATACTTCAGCACAGTGTGTACAAATATACAAAGGGGCAGAAATAGCTGAGACATAGTAGAAGACATGTTTTATTAGAGAGAACCAAGATGAAAATGTCTGTGCACAGAATACACATGCAAGTTTCAATGCTGATGGTGCTTTAAACAAGGATCTGAAACAAATAGAGGAAAGACGTTTAGTTTGCTTACTACAAAAAATTGATAAATTAATATCAAAATATCATACATTACTTCACATGAAACATTAAAGCAATAAATAATTCTGTGATATTTAGGTAAATCAGTATAATATCTTTTTCATAGCAACTTATGATATACTTATAGCCATGCCAGTCTTGATTGCAACATGAAGCATTAGGCAGTGATAACTTTTTGAAATGTTGGGAGCATAGCCAATTCTATGGGATTCCTGTTGGCACTTTGAGATGCTAGAAAGTGGCCATCACTAAGCTTCTGACCAGAGGATACCCACAAGACTCAATCTGTGATCCAGTATGATGGACTATAGGAATAGAAATGGCAAACAGATTCTTAGAAAACCCTGTAACTGGTAGGATTAAACACATATTTGTCAGTGAACTTTTGTTGTTGCTGGTAGGGAATTTTGGAACAAAAAACTGAGATCACCTGCAATATAGTATTTATCAATCTCAGTGAGAGTTATAGTTGTGTTAGATTGAGTTTGGTATTCTTAAAGAACGCTATATCAGAATGTCAATGTAAAGACTGAATCTAAACCTATTTGCAGAAATCCAGTATGCAGGTACTTAAGTTCTCGGTTGGATTAACATTTAAATTTTGCAGAACAATGAGAGAATACAATAGAAATAAAAATACTAACATGAATAAAAATATTTATTATTTCAATCAAGTAAAAGGAAAACTCTGGTCTGGCAATCAGGAGCCCACTCTGTGAAAAATAAAATAAGGATGAAGTATTACTGAACTCAGTTAGTCTGATACAAATCTAAAGGTAATGCATGACAAAGGGATTAATGGAAATAGTTTTTCACCTAACCATCCTCAAGTAATATGTGGTCACAAAACAAAGTGCTTGATAAATTCGAATGACAACCATTTATACCCAGCCCAGGTTTCAGAAATTTGAGGCCACATGATGTTGCTAAATATGCCAGCCACTGTTTACAGTAACTGATATGATAAGGGAACTTGATTGGGAGAGATACAAATATACAACTCATATATTGGTGATAGTGCTTGGAAGGATATTGGTCGAAGAATTAAGAATAATGCATGGAAGGGGAAAGACGGCCATGAGCACAAGCTGGCTCTTGATTTTGTGCATAACGTAGTGGGAAAATTTTTATTGTGTCTAAGATTGTCAGGGATTGGAACAAATTACCAGTTGAAGTGATGAAAATTTACCAAAACGCTGAAGTAATTTAAAATTAAAATTTGTAAACCACAAAAGTAGATGAGGGATGTTTTTTTTATTTGTGGCTTTGCTTTATGCCTTGTTGGCGGCTAAGGTCATTAGAGTTTGGAAGGGACTGCAGACAAGGAACAGGCAGGAATTCGGCCATGGCCTTTTGAAGGAAAAATCCTGGCTTTCACCTGGAGTGATTTGGGGAAACCATGGAAAACACAAATTTTGATGCCCGGACAGGGATTCGAACTCGCATCCTCCCGAATGCGAGGCAAGAATGTTAACGTTCACCCACCATGCTCGGTGGGATGGGGAGTGGATTTAAGACTCAAATTATACAAGCTAATTAAAAAATAAAGTAAAACAGTGTAGTCAGATGACAGAATTGCCACCAGAGTGCATGCATCAGCACAATTAAATTAATAAATAAAATAAGCTGGTACAGTAATATACAGACAGATTAATAATTAAACATAGATCTATAAAAAAGTGGACAAGTTATGTATTGTATTAAATGATTTGTTTCTACTGAATGCAATTAATTTTCAAGCATCACAGCATTAAACTTATAAAGGCTCCTAAATATAAGGATTCTGCTTATTTTGTGCTATGGCTTTATACCTAATTGATGCTGAAGACATTAGAGATGGGAAGGGGATCCAGCCACAGCATTAGCCTGGAGCAGGGGCCCCAAACTTTTTATCACATCAACCCCCTCATAGAACATTTGTCCCAGATTAAACATTTAATAAAAACCAGTGCCAGAACTGGGGGGGGGGATGTAAACCTAAGTGCCAACTTAAAGGGGGCAGCAAAATCATGTTTGAAGGGTGGCAATGTAAGTCGCGGAAACCTTATTTTAGCTCTACTAGTACACTGGGCGCTGGGTGGTGACAACAATGAGTTTGGCCAACAATCGATGCGGCGACACTTGGGGTCATACTGCAAAAATGGGGGCTCAAAATAATGTTGCACGGCTCGAAAAATTCCTGGATCCAATTTGAATCATTTTTAGCATTTCTGATGCTAAGCAATAAGGATACTTGCATAACAACCCAAAGAAAGTATTTATAATTACCACACCTTAAAAAATCCACCCAACAACACTAACAGAGAAAGGAGATATTTTAAACTTATTATAATCGTAAAAAATAACAAAATTATAGATAGATGGAAACTATCCTATAGCCGTAAGTGTCATAAAATGTAAAACACAAAATAATCACCGAAAATATAAATAATTATATATTCGATGAAAACACATCTGCCATTTTATGACTACTATTGAATACAAGAACGAAGTCTTTCTCGGCGTGAGAATGTATAAACTGCTCTCGGGTGACTAGCCGAGTCAAGAGCGCGATATTTCGGCGACTAGAATCATTGCCGCCATCTTCTGGTGAAGTGCCGTGTGCAGCGGAAAGGCTAGTTCTTATAGCCTGCCAGGTGGCCCAGTGCGCGGGAGTGTTGAGCACGTCCGTGATTGGTCGGCGTAGGCACCGCCCGGCCGCCGGAGTGGGGGGGTAGTGCTGGTGCGCCTAGCTGGTGCTCAGTTGAGTCGGGCGCCTCGCGTCGTGCGGGCCTCGACAGCGCCGCTGATGCACCGCTTCGATGACCGGCGTCCAAGCATCACTGAGTTGGTACCCGCCGTCTCGGTTTACTAGTTTGAGGCAAGACGAATTTCAACAGCTTCCGTGAGAATGCTCTCCCAGAAAACCGCTACCGTGCGCCAGTACTCTGGTGCTTTCAAAATCGAATCCGTGGCCCTGTTCGAGGCTTTGTTCTGCCACCGCTGACTTTTCCTTTTGCCCTAGACGAACGTGCCGAGCATGTTCTAAACATCTCTGGTTGATACACCGTATTGTCTGTCCGATGTACCTTTTCCCGCATTCACAAGGGATGCAGTATACCCCAGGCGTCCGCAGAGCAAGGTCATCCTTGGGGGATCGCAGGATGTTTTTTAGTTTCGGTGGTGGAAGGTATGTGGTTTTAATCCCACTTTTTGCTAGAACCCGCCCTATCCTCGACGTTGTGGCACCAGAGTACGGCAGGAAGGCCAGACGATCCGGTGGTTCCTCTGGGTCCACAAGACGTAATGGTGAGCTTTGATGTGGTGTCCCTATTCACCAGGGTCCCTATCGCCGACACATTGGCTCTACTTGAACAACATTTTGAGCTCAGGTTGGTGGATTATTTCGGCACACACTCCAATCATCGTATTTCCTATATGATGGGGAATATTATGAACAGGTTGATGGAGTGGCTATGGGCAGTCCCTTGTCGCCGGCTATTGCTGACTACTTCATGGAGCACTTTGAAGACAAGGCACTCGCAAGCGCTACCCTGAAGCCAGCGCCTTTTTATCGCTATGTGGACGATACCTTTGTCGTCTGGCCACACGGCAGGGACACCCTGGAAGCTTTTCTCCAGCACTTGAACAGTGTAAACGAGAACATCAAGTTTACGATGGAAGTGGAAGAAGACGGCCGCTTGCCTTTCTTAGACATCCTTATAGAAAGGAAACCCGACGGGACTCTAGGACACTCTGTGTACAGGAAACCTACGCACACGGACCTGTACTTGAACGCGTGTAGCCATCACCATCCAGCGCACGCAAGACGGTGCTCACCACACTAGTCCACAGGCTCGGGCGATTTGTGACTCTGACAGCCTACCGGGGGAATTGAACCAATTGCGCCAGACCTTCAGACACAACAGGTATTCTGAAAGTCCGATATGACAGGCTTTCCGCGAACCCAGAAGCAGGCTTAACAACGCCGATAAGGAACCACCGGATCGTCTGGCCTTTCTGCCGTACTCTGGTGCCACAACGTCGAGGATAGGGCGGGTTCTAGCAAAAAGTGGAATTAAAACCATATACCTTCCACCACCGAAACTAAAAAACATCCTGCGATCCCCCAAGGATGACCTTGCTCTGCGACGTCTGGGGTATACTGCATCCCTTGTGAATGCGGGAAAAGGTACATCGGGCAGACAATACGGTGTATCAACCAGAGATGTTTAGAACATGCTCAACACGTTCGTCTAGGGCAAAAGGAAAAGTCAGCGGTGGCAGAACACAGCCTCCAACAGGCCACGGATTCGATTTTGAAAGCACCAGAGTACTGGCGCACGCTAGAGGTTTCTGGGACAGCATTCTCACGGAAGCTGTTGAAATTCGTCTTGCCTCAAACCTAGTAAACCGAGACGGCGGGTACCAACTCAGTGATGCTTGGACGCCGGTCATCGAAGCGATACGTCAACGGCGCTGCCGAGGCCCGCACGACGCGAGGCGCCCGACTCAACTGAGCACCAGCTAGGCGCACCAGCACTACCCCCCACTCCGGCGGCCAGGCGGTGCCTACGCCGACCAATCACGGACGCGCTCAACACTCCCGCACACTGGGCCACCTAGCAGGCTATAAGAACTAGCCTTTCCGCTGCACACGGCATTTCACCAGAAGATGGCGGCAATGTTTCTAGTCGCCGAAATATCGTGTAGCAACGCACTCTTGACTCGGCTAGTCACCCGAGAGCAGTTTATACACTATTGAATACATTAAAATATGTTAACAACCTTTTTATTAAGTAGTTGATATTAGTGGGATGGATGGGTCTGAAGGGCAGCAGCAATTATGATGTTCGGTTGAAAATTGGTAAGTTTAGTCGCAAATCACCACGGTTTTCCAAGTTCAGTCTGTTTCTCTGTTTTGTCAAAATAGCGTTCGCGTGGCTAAAGCCAGCTTCAACCATGTATGAAGTTGGGAATGCAAGTAAGAAAGGTTCGGCTTCTGCTCTGAGCTTGGGGTATTTTGTAGCAATATTGTTATTGCTCCAAAATTCGCTGAGGTTTTTATTTTTAAACAACGCTTTAGCTTCCAGATCTACGCATATTTCAATCAGTTCATCTTCTAAGCCAGGTTCATTACCTTCATTATCAATTTTAACATCAAATGGAGAAGCAAACCATTCAGGAACATGCATGTTCTCCAAGTCTTCGAAACGTGCTTTGAAGTCTTCTCTTAATTTATCGAGATGTTTAATATATATCTCCAAATCACGGTCGGGTATCTCTTCATTTTCTTTAGTAGTCGAAAGTTTGAAAAATATTTAAAATCTTTACGTGCCAGTGAAGATTTTAACAGGTCCATTTTTAGTTGAAAGGCCATTATAATTGTTCGAGCTTGAACAATTGTAACATTTTTTCCTTGCAAACGCTTCTGTACTTCGTTAAATTTCGAATAAAGATCTGCCAAATAGAACAGATGGTTCTTGCACTGTTTTAACTCGTCACATAGTAATGGATCCACATTCTTAAGAAACTCTGCAGACGAGTCGTACAAGTCAACAAGCCTCTGCAAACTATCACCTCTTGACAACCACCTTACCTCAGTGTGCAAAAGTAATTGATTGAAAGGTTCATCATTTTCTTCACATAACTTCGCAAAGTCGGGAATTGAGAGGATGAGCTTTAATTTTATTAATTGACCTAATGCACACTTTTAGAGTATCATGCAGCTCGCCACTCAATTTTTTGGCTACAAGATGCTGCCTGTGTAGGACACAGTGAACGGTACGTACATTAGGAACCTTTTCCTTCAGAAAGACGAAAAATCCTCTATAACGGCCTACCATAGCAGGTGCACCGTCAGTAAACTACTGCAGTAATATTCCTGAAACGAATGTTGTGTTGTTTCAATAATCTTGGCAAACATCAAAAAATTGTCTCACCTTTTAAACCAGTTTGAAGATACGTAGGAAATAGAAATTCATCAACAGTGTCATTCAGGAATGGACTAGGATCCTAACATAAGCCATGAGAAGATTTGAACTTCCAAAAGTTGATTCGTCAAGTTGAATAGCAAACATACAATGCTGGATCTCAGAGGTGCAAAGTTCTTTCACATCATTGGCCATTTCCTCTGTTCGTCGCTGTGCAGTATTTGCACTCAATGGTATGCACTTTAAAACTAGTTGAGAGTCTTTCTCATAACATTTTCAATTACTCTTTTATAGCTGGTATTATAATCTCTTCACCAATAGTGTACAGTTTTCCTTTCCTTTGCTATGTTAAGAGAGATACCGTAGGATGTCCGCAGTCCTCCTTCACTATCAGCGCTAGCAGATGACTTCAAATAAGTACTTAAATTTGCCCGAACTCATCAATTTCTCTTTTAGGATTGTGAAATACTCTAAATCTTTGTTTTCGCTTATCAGAATGGATCCTTTCCAATTGGACTTTCATTTTTGCCGGGCTTCATAGCATCATTGCTGAAAGTTTTTTCACATAACAAGCACATAGGAATAGTTTTATTAGCAAAAATGGCACAAAACCATATTTCAAATCACTTGTGTGAATATTGTCTGCATTTCTTCTTAGCACTGGTAGACAACATTGTAGGTATTAAACTCAGATTTATAATATGAACAACACGATATGATCGCGGCACAACAAAACAGCGGCAGTAAGAGATGCAACTTATTCCCCGCACAAGCTATAAAGAACTGCCTGATCTTTCTCAGAGTACATTGTTGCTACTTTTTGCTAACAATAGATATCTAGACTTGGAAGGAATAATAATTACATCTAAAAGTTACCTATTCAATAGAATTAGATAGGAAAAAATAAAAAAAAGTATCTAAATTTAATTTTTTGTATATTACGATATTTTCTATGTAAAGGACAAAATCTACATTTAGATATACAATACATAGAGTGGAAACTATTCTAGAGTTTAACAAAGCAACTTGTGTATAATGAACAAGCAGCGTTCAATTCCCCCCCCCCCCTTCTGTGGCTTTACAACTCGTTGACAATGCGGTCATTAGAGGTGGGATGGAACTGTAGACAAGGAACTGGAAGGGGATTCGACCATGGATTTTTGGAGGAAGCCTCCCGGCATTAGTCTTGTTTGATTTGGGGAAACCATACAAAACCCAAATCCGGATGCCCGGATGGGGATTCGAACCAGCATCCTAACGAATATAAAATGCCTAAATACCCAAGTAAAGAAAAAACAAAGTTTCAATACTTGGTTGAGTTCATCACGTAGCTTAGCATAAAATAAAATAATTGGTGATGTTGAACTTCTTTCTTATCCAAAGACGGACCCTAAATTCATCTACATTCGTTTCTCACAGGAGATAACCACTAACAAAATAGCAATGTGAGTGAAGAGTAAAGCGGCGATATCTAATAGTTTGAACCCTAAAGCCAGGTTTACAACGACGCACTCTGACCTGATAGAAAGGGTGCTCCACCCCTCCGACCTGAGAATACGTGACCGTGTAAAGACAGCACTGGACCAGATGTGGGCAGGGCGACGTAATCGGGTGGTAGGGTCAAAAATAGTACGATATCGGGATCCCCCACCTGTTCCACACTTACAACTGCTCGTGTCCCGCACTCACGTCACCCCCTCCACCTCATTGTTATTCTTTTTTGCAGGCTTATTTGTTAATGTGTTTGTGGTGTTAATTTAATTTCATTGCACTGGGGCACACGCCTCGGTGGCAATTTCCCTACACCCCATCTTCCCCCTATCCTTCACCCACTTACATTTGACCTGTACAAATTTTATCTTTAAATTATTTCATACGTTTTCGGTAAATTATTCATCATTTCTCTTGGTAACTCATTCCAGTCCCTGGTACCCTTACCTAAAAAGAGGTTTTTTCATTTCACCTTGTTTATTCTATTCAGCAATAGAAAAGGAAATCGATAACTGGGAAAAAGAATATATTACCAACATGCTAGAGGTTCTAAAATCTTTAAAACCTTTATGGGACCCAAGCAACGAACTGTATTTCAATAAAGATGTTAGTAGGCAGCAATGGTATATAACTCTTCTAGAGATGTACAGAAACATTAGGCCGTCTGCGACCTTAAAAGATCTTTAAAAAAAGTTAGAAAACGTGAGGAATTGAACATGAGAATCTGAAAATCTGGTTGTGACAATATGCACACCAAACAATCTGTGAGAGCTGACAGATATTTTCGGAAGAAAAAAACGGACAAGGGACCTCGGACTGGATAACTGGTCGTGTAACAATCGACCAAGGGAAAATCTGGTAGAGTGGTGGGGGAACCCTTTATCGGGTGCCTGTTTTATCAGGCCCGTTGTTTCAGATCCAGTCCGGTCGTCTAAACCTGGCTTAAGCTTTGCTCCATTATTACCTCACCACTTTGCGCCCCAGTATGAGTCACCGCAACAATCCAATTGGTTTATTTGTTTTTGCTGCTTTGTTCTTCGCTCTCGTCGTTGCTATGCTCTCCGCTCCAGTATGTTTTCTCCTCAACACTTACCTAAAGCGACCAGGCTTCAGTAAAACTCAAGTTATAACGGTGGTAGTCAGTTATTTTTTACTTTTATTGGCATATTCCCATTTTTTTCCTAGACAATTAAATGATCCTCTTTATTATCAATCACCCCGATGTATTAATCGACTCCTGGAGAACTCTTATCGACCCAGGGGTCGATACCAACCACTCTGGGGACCCCTGGCCTGGAGTAATTTGGGAAAACACAGAAAACCAAATCCATATGGCCAGATGAGCAGTAGTATGTGAAGCCACCATTCTTGGCGAGATTTTGCCTGAGTCAACAACATTAATGTTTTTATCCTCTTACCCATTACCACTTGTGTGTGTGTATATATATATATATATATATATAAAAGTAAATATGTAAATTCGCTGCTAAGTGAGTTAAATTGTTGTAATGATACAATAAAATTCAATTACTTCAATTTTCGCCCAGAAAAACATAAACTGTAAAGATTAATATCTGATACAAGTTATGCCAATATTGAGTTTTATCAGTAACAGGTAAATTATTCACCAAAGAAAAATTATGTGTGATAGGCACAATAACCTACATTATAGACTGATAAGTCTTGACCAGATGTTAAAGTAAGATAAAATTTCTACAGCAGTAGCTTACAATTTGATAACAAGGAAACACCTTACCCATCAGGAACAGGTTCCATTTCTAAACTCTTTTGTTCGGCATCTTCCAGCATATTCTAAAAAAAAAAAAAAAAAAAAAAAAAGCTAATAAATGACAAAAACAATATATATGCACTTAAACAAGTAATATAATTTACATAAAGTAAAAACAAAAACATGTAACTACAGTACAAGCAAGAATTAAAAAAAAAACTTTACTGGGCCCTTATTTATCTCATGACACCAAATATAATATAAATACCAGCAGAAACATTAAATACTCAAGTCCCAAATTTAGTTAGTTTTAGAATATCATCTAAACATACTGGTCTAACAAAAGGGAAATAATTCTATGATGGATTTATCTCTGACTGCTTGCATAGCTATTTAGATATATAAAATGCGCTGCAAAATTATCATACATATAATAATTAATGAACACTTTTATATTATATATAAACAAACATTGTAGATAATATAAATGTGTTAATTTTTTGTTATTACTTCACCTCTTGATTATTAGAACTAGTAGAGAATTAACATCCTGGAATAAAGAAAGTGATAATAGCATTTATAAGGAAATGATCTCGCACTAATCTGAAGGTGGAAAACAAAAATCTGGGTGGCAGGGCTTAGAATACACCAAATATCATATTGAATGATGTTTGAGTGGAGACTTTCCCGGCGTATCATCTACATATATATCTACATCTACATATATACTCTGCAATTCACAAAATTGTGGGTGGCAGAGGGTGCTCAGCACCAAAGCTAATCTCTTTGCTGTGCATTCCAATCCCTAATGGTACGAGGGAAAAAAGAATTCATATAAGAATCAGTCCGGCACCTTATTCTCTAATTTTATCTTTCCTGTCCTTCCGACTCAAATAGGTTGGTGGAAGAAGTATTTCACTACACTCATGAGTGAAAGTTGGAGTACGCATGTTTCCAATAATTTTAAACGAAACGTGTGTCGTCTATCTACCAGAGACTCCCAACCTAATCTACTAATCAGTTCTGTGACGCTTTCATAAGGACTGTAGCAAGCGGTCACGAATCGCGCAGCTCTTCTCTGTACTTTCTCTATACTTTCGATCAATTCCTTACGATACAACAAAATTTTCTCGGGTGTCCCGCCGGAATGATGGTGTAAAAACACAACATTTCGACGGCTGACTCTGCTGTCTTCATCAGGTATCTGGCAGTTGTTTTCAGCTGACTGTCTCTGCCTCGACCTGCTACCTGATAAAGACAGCAGAGTCAGTTGTCGAAATGTTGTGTCTTTACACCAACATCCGGCGGGACACCCGAGAAGATTTGGTTGCATCATATTGAATAATAGTCTCAATATTACTGCTCACCCAGTAATACTCAATCTGTTTAGAAACTTCCAGTTACCAGTTTAATACTTTGAAAAAATTATTTAATACTTTATTTATTAAAGAAATAGGAGTTATATCTACGAAATACATCACAGCTGATCTGGTGATCTGGATAAATGAAAACTATTGAGATTGTTTTTTTTATGGCTCACTGATAGCATTGTGGCTGAGAAAGGATTGAGAACAATGAATTGGAAGGAACTCAGCCATGCAATTTTGAAGGAACCAGCAGGAGATTCAACTGAAGTAATTTTAGGAAAGTTGAAATCTCTATGGTCTAGCTAAGATCAGACCAAGACTCAAAACTAGATTCTAAACAAATGACAGGCCCAAGTGTTGACTTTCATACAGGCAAAGCAAGCTTTCTCAGAGGTAAAGGTCGGTACTGGTGACTGTAAAAATTCTTGTCTGCTGTAGCAATCAATTTGAAACAATGCAAATTATGACTAAACTGCAATTCAAAAATAGAGCTAACCTTAGAAAGGCAACTACCATTGACCCCAGAAGTAAAATAGTATATCAGTAATCATATTTCAAACTAATACAATGTTTTGCTATATTGGAATTACAGTGGTTGTGATTATGCTTCTTTAATAAGACTCAGATCATAAAAGCAACTACAATTTAAAAAAAAAAAAAAAGTATTGAATAGAGGACAATCTCACACTGTTTTTACACAACAGACAATACTGCAACCCCTTATGATGCACATGTTAGATGTCAAAGATTAAAACTGTGGTTGTTTATATGATTCCCTAAAATTCCTATGACCCAATTTTCTCATTTGTATATGGTTAATATTTTTTGACATTAAAGAATAATATATTATATAATTACGAAGTCTTTCTCGGCGTTGAGAATACAAATAATGCTCCTCGGGTGACTAGCCGAGTTATAGGAGTGATATAATAATCACACAATATTCTATTTTAATTAATGTAACATGCAAAGCTCTTGACCACATTTATGAAACAATATACAAACAGGCTTCTACTGCCCTCATGAAAAATAATTAAACAATACAAGTTTAGCAGATTTAGTCAGTTACACAGGGTACTTGAATTTGAATTTCTTTTGAACACACTGAGAATTTATCTTATCTCAATGATATTTCCACGTTTAATGATGAAAAATTCTTATAACTGTAGAAAGCATTAAACATAGAATTGCAAAAACTTGTTGGTAAAAAAAGGTCATTCACATAGAAAAAACTGTAACCACTAGAGCAAGTGTGGAAGCCAAACAAGATTAAAATAAAAAAAAGTTTGTTCAGTGCAATAACTAGGGCAATTGTAACCCTCCAATCAATACATGAAGCAACACTGAACCATAACATTAAATAGAGTTTTATTAATGTGCAAATAGAACTGTTCGTGGTCACAACCTAACTTATTCTACCAAATTCTCACTGAAATAAACTATTCCACAAGGGAAAATGTTTCCAAGATTAAATAAATTAATAAATGGTAGATAACAATATTTAAAGCAAAAGAAATGGAGGCTTGGAACATGTAGAATATATTTTTTTAATACTGAGACCAGGCAGGTATGTGCTACTAATGGTATGTATGCCAGTTCCCAACAGCACACAGTTCAGGTAGAGTGGTGGTCACAACAATTACTTTGTATCCAACTGAAACAGTTACTTAAAACATTGCAAACCTACACACAAGATTCAACAGAGATCATTTTAATATGTATTAATTATGCATTGAAAGTGATAGACTGATTGAGGTGAGGATAACACAAGAGTTAAACAATGGAGACAGCTGAACTGTTACATATCACTAATTATGTAACACAGAAACAGTCCTCATTACAGTTAACCAGCCTTTGAATTTTTTAGTTCATGAGGCTTAGATATCTTGATATTCATAAATTGGATTTATTTGTCTATATATATGACTACAGCACAAGTTAACTTCAGATGATGGGAAAAAGTGATTGGTCAAAGGGTATAGTTACATGAATGATTTAACTAACAATTGGTTTTAAAACAGAGGAACTAACTTTACCTTAGCATAATACTAAAGATATGCAATGAGAAACAATATGAGGCAAAAGACAGAGAGTGATATTTGATCTTCTACGGAAAATTGTACAGGTTGATTGAGAATTAATCATGTTATCAAACACAGCTACCAGTGTAGCTGATTACAAATTCAGTAGAGATTATTGCGGACTCAAACAGAATGGCTCCCAAGTCATGTTGGGTCTACTGGAGATCGCGATTCCGCTACAACAACATACAGGAATATCGTTGGAATACTGCTGTAGTCAGTCCGCAAGACGTATAATTCTCAAGCAGTAATCCGCTGTAATACAGCCTGGACCATTATTTTCAAGTACAAATTAGGTTGTAATACAGCATGAAACCGTTAAATGTACTTGGGGAAAAGTTTATAGCGGAGTCTGGCTTTTTGACCACTGCAGTATTATGATGACAACTTGTGGCGGAATCGCGATCTCCAGTAATCCCGTCATGTTAATATCTCTGCCACTTGAGAGGAAAAACAACAATAAAACCATATAGAAGAAAGTAACTCCACTTTTACTAATATCATTAAAATAAATATGGAGCTTTATGCCTGCTATATAAATTGATGGTTAGTTACCTATCAAGAGAAAAACTCCA
>JARYHS010000768.1:0-44870 GCA_031002005.1 Vandiemenella viatica
TTGCAATTGAGCGCACATACCGGTGGCAATTTCCCTACATACCCATCTTTCCCCTTTCCTGCACCCACCTACAATTGCCCTCTACAAATTTCAACTTTAAATTCTTTCAATGTTTTCAGTAAATTAATCATCATTTCTCTAGGTAATTTAAAAGATTCCTTGGCACCCTTACATGATAAAGAGAATCCTCCTACCTCCTTGTGCCTGAAATCGAGTGCCAACTTTTTTTCATGGTCATCATTTCCCTTCCATGCATTTTAATTCTTACTCCAATACCTCTTCACCAATAAATGCCTTGTACACTCCCATGAACCTCTTTACACTCCTCCTGCTTCCAATGAATCCCATTTCAGCTCTTTTATCATACCTGTTACTGATTGCATTCTGTGATAATTTCTGGAAACAAATCTAGCAGCCGTTTTTTACACCCCCTCCAACTCCTATATGTAATACTCAAAATGTGGGTCCCATACTACACTACCGTATTCAAGGAATGGTCTCACCAAAGTTTTGTAACCCTCATGAGATTCGGAGACATTTCTTCAATTACAAGAAATATTTATCGAATAGAACAGCTGATAAGACAACAAATGAAATTAAGATTATGGGCTCAAGTCATTGGTTTGATCTATAGTTCAGTAGGGAGGTGTAGTGTGATTGCTACAATGAACAAAATCGCATGGCTAAAGAGTTAATAAAGGGAGTAGCTAGCATGAATTTAGTTACTACACAAAAATTTTGGCAATAAATAAACAGGATTAAAATTATAAAATGAGAAACACTGGGAGGCAGATAGTGGAACATATTTGAATATAGGATAACCATACAGACTGATACACATGTAAATGCAAGAATTACCTACAGGATTCAGAAGGAAGCCTGGCTCAGTTGATAGCTGAGCTGATAGACTAACAGACTAAACATTTGGAGATTATAGATGGACTAACTCTGATAGTTCACAAGGTATATTCCCATTGCTACCTAATGAGTTGTGCCCGTAGGGGTAATTTCTACATAGGATGAAATATGATCAGAAAATCTTATAGACCACAATCTTTATCTTGCTGGAAGTAAATACAGAGATCTACTTTGCAATATAACCTTAAATCCAATTGTTTAGACAGGGGCGATCACAACCTTTGGTTAAAAAGGTGTACAAAGAATGGTACTATTTAATTAATTCTTGATAAGAATAAAAGGAAACAGATCAGGAATTTCACTACTGTTATTTGGATACAAACATATCGCAGTATTTCAGAAATGTTCCGACTGTAAACCACCAATACAATAATTCCTTAGAGTAAAATACATTAATAGTTCACACACACTGTCTTGTAGTACACCTACTTTTGGTTCTACCACCATTTTATACAATAACTCTTGTACTGAATGTAACTTGCAGGGAAAATCAAATTTATTTTATTTTATACTACTTTCTTTCACTGAGCACCATTCTGATAACCAATATAAATCTTATTATTTGCAATAAACTGAAAGAACATAAAACGTGACTAACTTTAACTAAAACGAGATGGTAAGACACTAAAAGAAATGAACTATCAGAAAACTACTAAATGTCAGTTTCAGCAGTCAGGATCGTTTGTGATATCTGCTATCAGATAAAACAACAATATGGAAATCACGGTACTCAAAGCAAACGGCATTGCGGTGATTAATTTGAATACCTGTTACGCCTAATAACACAAAAATTGATGTATAGTATATAACAAAGAATAAATATACTCATTTCTTGAATCGCAATGGAAAGATTTCCACATTAATACATCATAGTAATAAATTACAGTTTCAAAAACAATTAGATTCAACATAATAAAACTCTATCAAATAGCATTCATAAGCTCTATAAAGCAATTTTCTCATGAAACACAACAAAATCATACATACGGCGAACATTTTACGATATAACTTATACATACTGCACACAAAACAGTTCAGCTCAACTTACACTTCTTTGTAAAGAAAATGGTCTGATTTAAAATAGTACACTGCAATCACATAGTTAAAACACACTTCTTGAATTAATAATTGGTTGAATACGTAAGCTTTCCGATTTGTGATAGGTAATACTAACGTTTGCAAGATAGAAACATACCTCCTGGTTACCGTGTGTCACGGCTGTTGCCTGCGTTTCATTTTATTTCCACGTTTTTGCACATTAAAATATAATACTACAGCCAACACACAACTTCCACCACTAGTCAGCTGACAACAACAAGATTACTGAAAAGATACTACACGCTAAAGAGCGAACATTCCGCTGATGGTTTCTCGGGAAAAATTATTTCCGTCTGAAATGTATGTCATTCATTATACATTATTCCTGTGTTCTTGATAGTTGTTTTCTCCATGGTTTTCTCTGTCACTTTTCACAGACTGAACAAGTGCAGTGGCATTTCGACAGCTTAACTAGCTGGTTATGACAACATGGAATGGAGATAAATGGTAAGAAGAGTGAGTCATCCTGTTATTTACAAAAAAAAAAAAACTAATTTAGTTCACAACCTGAAAGTTGATTGATACCCGCGAAGGAGACTTACTAACCAATTGCAATAAAGGTAAAACAAGTTTAGTAAAATTTGAACTGAGAAATCATTATGCAGATAATAAGTTGAATCTAATAGCTGAGGAAGGAAACGTTTATGAAATAAATAAGCTGAAGTTCCTTTGAATATAAGGTTATAAATTGGAAAGAACATGTTGATTTTGTCTGTAAAAGGGTAAGTAAAAGAATATTTCTAATCATTCAGTTGTCTAAGGTTGTGAATAACAGTGTTTTGAAAATTGCATACCGGTCCTAAGGAATAATCTTCTCATATATCTTGTATGGAATTGAATTTTGGGAATCCTGTTGCTATTTCTACATGATTTTTTTTATTTATTTTGTTGAACATATGATACCTTTTCATGTAAATTGGTTTCTTCATTTTAATTTTTAATATATAAGGTATATAATTTACAAATTAATCTATACAATGAAGGGCATATAGATAAATATAGTAAACTTTATACAATTTATTAATATATACTAGTTCATTAAACATAGCTATATTATATAATTGGACTCATTTTTAATACAGGATAATAAACATTTTCTACTAGATACATCTTTAGCCTTTCTTAAAAAGTTCTGCTTTTTTATACCGGGTGTTACAAAAAGGTACGGCCAAACTTTCAGGAAACATTCCTCACACACAAACAAAGAAAATATGTTATGTGGACATGTCCGGAAACGCTTACTTTCCATGTTAGAGCTCATATTGTGGACGGCTGTGATACAATACGCCATTCTCCAGGGCTGCATCAGCGCATCAGGGATTCCATGCGACGGAGGGTGGATGCATGTATCCTCGCTAACGGAGGACATTTTGAACATTTCCTGTAACAAAGTGTTTGAAGTCACGCTGGTACGTTCTGTTGCTGTGTGTTTCCATTCCATGTTTAATGTGATTTGAAGAGAAGTAATAAAATGAGCTCTAACATGGAAAGAAAGCGTTTCCGGACACATGTCCACATAACATATTTTCTTTGTTTGTGTGTGAGGAATGTTTCCTGAAAGTTTGGCCCTACCTTTTTGTAACACCCTGTATATATAGCTCACTTTATTTCTACTGGCAGTTTGTTATACATTTTCACTCTCTTGTGGAAAATACTATTTAGATGTTTATTTTTAATTTTCTTTCTATGTGGAGATTTTTTTATTTTGTGGAATATGTATGGATTGAACTGTTAGTGGTAAAGTCTTGTAAGTTATTTCTTAATATGCATGATAGAATTGAAAGTATAACAGGATGGAACTGTCAGGATGACTAATTTTCTGAATATGTCCATACAATGGCTTCTGCTTGATGTTTTTGCTATTATCCTTGCTGACCATTTTTGTAATTTGAAAATAGTGTTTACACATTTTTATTGCTTGAAGTCCAAAATATGACTCCATAGTTAATTAATAAATAAATGTTTGCAAAGTATATTGCTTTGAGGTAATCATCATTACAGACAGGAGCTAAAATTCTAAGTGCAAAACATACAGTGGATATTTTCTTTCCCAATAATTCTACATGTCCATTCAAATTCAACTTGTGATGAATGGTTATTCCTAGAAACTTTGTACTAACAACACACTCAATGTTATCATTATTCAATTTCAAATCTATCTGTTCAAAATCTGATATCTAAACTAAATTTGATGGTGTTTATTTTATTTATATTGAGTCAATTTAATTTTTGGGACCATTTTAAGACATCTATAAGAACCGCATTTCCATTAGCTTAGAGTTCATTGATCAAGGGATCACTGATGATGTTACTGTCATCTGCAAATAAAATTTTATCCACATGACTGACACTGCATATAAAATCACTTACAAAAATCAGAAATAATAATGGATCTAAAATGCTTCCATGTGGGATGGCTATATATACATGTCTTGGTTCTAACAGGAACTTACATAAAATATTTGAGTTTTCTGGGATTTCAGTGGTTTGAACCGTTTGTATTCTGTTTGTTAAATATGACTAGAAAGAAAATTTTACACTACTCTTTATTCCTATCACTTCTAGTTTTTGCAGGTGGATGTTGTGGTTCACAGTATCAAAAGCTTTTGAAAACTCGAGGAATAGACCTGCTGCATGATCACCTCTGTCAAGAGTTTCAAGTACATGTTTAGCAAACTATGCTACTGCTGATGTTGTTCCTTTTCCTGCCTTGAAAACAACTGTGATTTGCTAGGGATATTATATTTGCACAGGAAGTTGCTTAACCTATCGTTCATAAGTGATTCGAAAATTTTGGAGAAAGATGACAGTATAGAAACTTGGGCGGAAACTTTCTTCATATTCATTACTCCCATTTTTTTAAAAAAATAGATAGGACCTATGTAAATTTTAGGTCACCAGGAAATACACCAGTTGTGAAAGACTCATTTATTATATGTGTTAATGGGTTCAAGGGATATATATGCAATCTTTATTAGAAACAGGGACTACTCATCCAAGCCGGTTGATTTTTTTGTTGATTTTTTAGTCTGAAAACTGGATTTTTTTCCACCTCGTCCTCTGTTACTGGGCCATAGAATAATACGATAATTTTGATATGTTTGTTTATTTGGAATATTTGTCTGAAGTTTTGCAGCTATGCTAGAGAAGTAATTCTCTATATAGTTTTGCTATTTATATTGGGATATTAGTTGGTGTAGTGTCACAGATTTTTGTTGGGCAGGAATTAAATTTTTTTTTAGTATACCCTCTTTCCCTTCTTCATACATGCCAAGCAGCATTTGATTTATTGCTTGAATTTATAATGCTCAATTTTTTTTTTAGTATACCCTCTTTCCCTTCTTCATACATACCAAGCAGCATTTGATTTATTGCTTGAATTTATAATGTTCCTGTTATCCATTTGTTTTTACGTTGATCAGAAGTGGAGAGTACTTTGTGGAACATTTCTTCAAAATTTAATTTAAAAAAGTATCCATTTTTTAAAAAATTTCATTTATATTTGGTTCAGTGTAAATCTCTTCCCATGGCTGACCTAATACGTCATATGAAAATTCATATACCTTGGTTTTTTGGATGTGTATGGATGTACATTTCTGGCTTGTGTTGTTCATGATCTGACAGATTTAAATATATAATTTGGTAACGGTGGTCAGGTAGACCTAATTTTTCTACAGATGCATTCAGTGATGGATCGAGGTTTTTGGTTTGGGGGGCTAGGTTTTGGTTTGGGGGTGCTTGACTTGGGTGAGGAAGGGGTGTCTGATTACTTCTAGGTTACCGCTCATATAATAACAGTATTGCAGAATAGAATAGGCCCCCAAAACATGTCATCCATGTCGTCGGGAGTGACTTTGGTGCTTTTGGAGGGGGGGGGGGGCGGAGAACCCCTCTGGATTCGCCACTACTTGCATTACAGTAGTTCACATCCACATTTGTCAGGATATTATGAATAGTATATTTAGAATTAGATGTAATTCTTGTTGCATCTTCTACCAGGGAGGAGATACCTTAAGAATACAGAATACTAAACAAATCTATTGTACATTTATCTTTTATTTTACTATTTATATTTATATCGCCACATATTAAGATTTTAGCTTCCTAGTATGCACTTTATCTAAGATCAACCTTAATGTTAGAAGAATATAGCAATATCTGAGTTTGGTGACCTATATGTACATATGATTATAGTTTTGGTAGCAGTGTCTTCCACTGTAATCTGTAATCTCTACTGCACAAGCTTCAATGTTTATATCCTCATTTAGTGACATAGGGTCTATTCTATTTCTGTAATTCACACCAGATTTTATAAATATACAAGAACCACCATATTTTAAATAAACATTTCTCGGACTTCCAGCCGCGTAAAGTGTCACACTGTAGAAAGCATAAATCTCAGCTCACATTTTCAACCAAATGTAAGTGATTAACAGTTCATTTACACGGTGCCGCGGAAACGGTGGAAGACGAAAGCCAACACAGCGCGATGAACCATCCATTTTTCTGCTCATTACCGAAGCGAAACCGTTTCAACGTTTTAATATCTGGGTTACACGCCATCCTGAGTTGATAACCAGTGTTCCTATTAACTAATAAATCAGTTCTGATTTCTGCAGCCTTTTTAATAATGCTACCCAAATATCTTTGACACGGGCTAAAATTGTAGTTTATTCAAACTCAAATGTGTGACCTTAGATCGCTGCGTTTGTCCGATATACCACGGCCAGCATTCATATGGTATATAATATAAACCAGAGGGTCGGATGCCTAGGTCATCTTTAATACTACCTACCAAGTATCTAATTTTAGTGGGTGGTCTAAGATTTGTCTTGATTCCGTGTTGCGTCAACTGCCTACCTGTTTTAAAACTTTGGGCACCCACAAATGGCAGAAAGGCAAGGCCCTTGCTATCAATATGCTCTTTCTGTCGATATTCCTTGTTTTTAAACGCGGGACTAGTCCGCCCTGATTATAACCATTACTAAGAGCGTTCTCCGGAGATACTCCAATTCACCTGCAAGCTATCTTTGTCACAAATCCTTCGTGCTCTGTGGACCAAGGTGGGAGATACAGTTTTGCGCTGCGCCGGGTAGTGGCAGCTGTTGGGGTTTAGATATAAACCAGTATGGCTAGGCTTCCAATGCACAGAGTGTCCTAGTGAATCATCGTCACGTTTTTATAACAAAGGCATTGAGAAACGGCAGGCAACATTCCTCCTCCAATTCCATGGCGAATTGAATATTTTTATGAACAAAATTAAATGTAGATAACTATGTACATTCTCGCGGAGGCAATTTTTATGAAGTCTTCTCGGGTTTCAAGCCGCGTCAAAATCGAGCCGTCTGGCGGCGTTTCGGAAGCTTGCACTGCTTCCATTGTCAAGCCACGCTTAACATCACTGAAGTTTGACGCACGGTAGTCTATTATATAGCGCCAGCTGCCGGGAGCGAAGGGGAAAGAGCATAGAGGGGTGGTATAGTTGGGCCATGCTCGCTTGGTGACGTCACGATCGGGTCACTCCTATACCCTACTGTGGCTCGATTCCGTCTCGTTTGTAATAATCCAATTACTGGCTTCCAAGCTTGGCTTAACACTAGAGTGCACGCGCCCTTAAATATTCCTTGAAAGCACGAGCGGGCTACAGGCGTAGCCCATTTATGGGTTAGTTAATTTTCGGAATCAGACAAAAAATATATAAAACAGAGTAAATAATTACTAAACATCTATATTTTTATCATAATAACTTATACAGTTAACAAAATTTTGTTTCTTGGCTTTAATTTGCAACTTAAACATAAATTCTTAAAAATCAGCTATTTTTGGAAGGTTTGAGATCTTTTGGTCTTATTTCTATTTAGAAACGTAACATTTATTATAAAATGGGTTTCCAGTTAAGTAATTGAACCACTTATCAAGGTCACTGATAATAAATTATTCTGATGGCATACATTCAGTACAGACGACTGCCTGATGTTCGCTACAAATGCGCTTCATACATTCGCTGCATTGCTTGCGCGTGCTGCGATCCTGAGCCTTGCTGCAGAAAATAACATCGACCAACTCCTCCCCGAATAGGCATATTATGTTGCGGGGGTCGATCTGCCAGTCCTAGAAGTAGTCTGCCTTTCAGTTTTATACCTTTTAGTGTATTTTGCTGGGATATACGGCGCTCTATAGAAGGTATTGCAAGATCCGACTTCTTGAAGATATTGACGACGGATCACTTTAATATCAGGGTTGTTCATCTGATATATTACAAGACCATTTATTCCCCACATATTTACAAAATTTTAAAACAGCATGAGAGACTATCGATGACTGTTCCGAGTAACGTCGTAATGTTTACACATTTTATCAAAAATATCGACGCCCTTTTTTGTTGGTTATAAAATGTGATGATATCAGGTTTCCGAGGATAACCAGTTGAATCATCAATTTTGACATGATTATGGAGAGTAGACAACATCAGAACAACCTTATTTCGTTTTTTCATCCTCCAGCAACAATTTCAGTATTTGGGCCACCTTCGTATTACATGCCAACTAAAAATGACCAAAACATTATAAAGTTACACGAAAAATCCAAAAAAACAAGCAACACACATATAAACAGTTCTTTACCTTACTTTTTATAGTATTACTATAGATAATGTATCATATTTACCTTAATTTTGTCCCTTGTGTATTAAATAATTAACTTCCTCCAACGCTCGCGTGGGCTACAGGTGTAGCCAATCAACTTCGAGGGCTATTTATGCAGACGTCCGTGCGACGCGAGAGATGGCAGGCTACTGGCGTGGGCGGGGGATATTACTTGAGGAATACACTGGACGATTAATCTCTAGTGCTCCAAGTTTAAAAAATATGCGACAATATTACACGATGGACTACATATGTAGCCGCGCGTGCACTCTAGTGTTAAATTGAGGCCTTGATCACGATTAATAACATTATTTCTAAGCCTAATCTCAATAGCCTCATTCACAACACTGTCCCAAAAGTTATTTACATAACAAAGGCGTGTCGTTTTATCGAAGCATGGCTTGTGTCGGTTGTCAATGGCATGTTCGGCTAACGCAGTTTTTTTTTTTTTTTGTCCATGTTTAAAATATCTGATGTGTTCTTTGAGTCTTTCATTAATCATCCTTAAGGTTTGAGCCTATATAAGAAGTGCCGCATTCAGATAGAATTTTGTACACTCCAGGAGCCTGAAAATTGAGACAATCCTTCGGAGTTCACAACAGCCGTCCAATTTTTGGTGGAGGTCGAAAAATTGAACGGATGCCTTGTTTATTGAGTAAACTTGCTATTTTTGATGTCACTGCTCCACAGAAAGGTAGAAAGGCTGGCGGCTTGTCTTGATCTCTGTCATCTGTCTTGGTTCTGTTGTTTCTTCTGATGTTTGCACGTCGTATTTCCTTAGTGCTATAACCAATGGCACGAAATACGAGTTCTTGGTATTGCAGTTCCTCCTTTAAATATTCATTGTCGGACACCACCTTTGCCCTGGAGACAAGGGTATTGTGGACTCCCAGTTTCTGAGAAGGATGGTAAAAACTTTGAGCATTAAGATAGCAATCGGTGTGTGTAGGTTTTCTGTAAACGTTGTGCCTCTAACCTTCCATTAGGCTTCCGACGCACTAGAACATCTAAAAACGGAAGTGATCCATCCATTTCTTTCTACCGTGAATTTAAAATTGGGATGAATCCCATTAAGATGGTTCACGAATTCATATAATGCCGGAATTCTATGAGACCACACGAGAAACGTATCGTCAACAAACCTGTAGAAAGATTTAGGCTTTAAAGGAGCCGTGTAAAGAGCTATATGCTCAAAATGTTCCATGTAGAAGTTAGCTACTGGGGGAGACTACGTGGACCCGGATAGCCATGCCGTCTTTTTGCTCGTAGTATTCGCCCTGGTACACGAAGTACGTAGACGTGAGGGTGTGTCTGAATAACTCCACAAGTTTCGGATCAAAATGTTCACTAAGTAGTTCAACAGTCTCTCTTAAAGGCACACGCGTTAACAACGATGTAACGTCCAGGCTGACCATAATATCGTCACGTTCTAACCTCATTCTTACCAACTCAACAAAGGCAGCAGAATTTTTAACACGATGTGCGCACTGACCAACCAACGGATTTAACAAACGCGTGAGATATTTAGCCAACTTGTACGTTGGGGAACCTATAGCACTCACTATGGGACGCATGGGAACAAGCTCTGTATGTGTTTTAGGAAGGCCATATAACCTTGGTGGTCTTGTGCACATCATGTTAAAAATTCTGCTGCCTTTGTTGAATTGGTTAAAGAAATGAGGTTAGAACGTGACGATATTATGGTCAGCCTGGACTTTACGTCTTTGTTTACGCGTGTGCCTTTAAGAGAGACTGACGAAGTATTTAGTGAACATTTTAATCCGAAACTTGTGGAGTTATTCAGACACACCTTCACGTCTACGTACTTCGTGTACCATGGTGAATACTACGAGCAAAAAGACGGCATGGCTATCGGGTCGACGTTGTCTCCCCCAGTAGCTAACTTCTACATGGAAAATTTTGAGCATATAGCTCTTGACATGGCTCCTTTAAAGCCTAAATCTTTCCACAGGTTTATTGACGATACGTTTCTGGTGTGGTCTCATGGAATTCCGGCATTATATGAATTCGTGAACCATCTTAATGGGATTCATCCTAATATTAAATTCATGGTAGAAATCAAAATGGATGGATCACTTCCGTTTTTAGATGGTCTAGTGCGCCGGAAGTCTAATGGAAGGTTAGGGCACAACGTTTACAGAAAACCTACACACACCGATTGCTATCTTAATGCTCAAAGTTTTCACCATCATACTCAGAAACTGGGAGTCCACCATACCCTTGTCTCCAGGGTAAAGGTGGTGTCCGACAATCAACATTTAAAGGAGGAACTGCAACACCTGGAACTCGTATTTCGTGCCAAATAAGTTAAGATGGCCGTCGCGTCGTGTCGCCAGTCGGGTCGCTCTCGCTTTTGATCGCGATACTTGTGGAAAAACGAAACTTTAAGTGTTTAGTATAAAACACATCTAAGACCTGTGCGCGAAGGGACATAAAGCTTTTCGAAACGTTGAGTTTTTATCGAGTGATAATCGATTGATTGGTACGTGGCTGACGTGCGAACAGTTCCTCGCCGCGAGCGCTGTCGTCGATCTGAGTCGGCGCCTTCCAACCTGCCAGCGGTGCTCTGCCGAGTCAACGGCTACGCGCGGCGCACACGCCGCGCCGGACACCTGATGCCGGCGATCAGCTGCGGTGAGTCACTACAGTAAACAACTTTTCTGCTGCCGCCAACATGGGGTCACCAGAAGAAAACTCTGACAGGGTTTTAAAACAGTGTAGTGAAAAAATTGGAAACGAGTATGTGGAACTAGTCAAGAATCTAGACGATTTTTGTGGCCAAAAACTCACTGCAGTTAGAGTTAGAGAAATAAAAGATAAGCTAGCCTGTTGCGCAATAAACATCGCCTTCTTGGAGTGCCAGTTGTCTCAGCTAGGAAAGGAATATGAAATACTCAAAAAAGAAAATGAGCAACTCAAACAAAATAGAGGAGAAATAGTCCCCAGCTATGCTGCAATGGCGAAATCTGGAGGATCGACTGGTGTGAATCCCAAAATCACTCAGTCCACAAAAAGTGCGGTTTTCATTACTTCCAAAGGGGGGGGGGGAGAACCCGAAGCAAGTGGCTGAACAAGTTACAAAAATCATAAAACCTGGGAGGGATAAAATTAGAATCAACAGAATTCGCACAACTAACAATGCTATTATAGTGGAAACAGAATCTCCTGAGGATTCGCAAAAAATTCTAAATAACAAGGAATTGGCTGATAAGATGCGATGCGAACTCCCTAGAAAACGAAGGCCTCTCATGATTTTTTATGACATACCTATAACAATTCATGTAGACAACCTTGCTGATGCTGTCTACCAGCAAAACCTTGAGGATAAAATAGAGAAAGGACAATTTATGGATGGTTTTCAACCAAAATTTAAGACTAGACCTAGGGAAAGAGCAACAGTTCATCAGGTTGTGGAGGTGAGTCCTTCTGTTAGGAAACTTCTGTTGCAGCAAAAGAAAGTCTTCACAGAATTTTCTACTATAGCAGTGAAAGACTACGTTGTCGTTCCAAAATGCAATAAATGTTTGGATTTAGGACACGTCAGTAAGCATTGTAAGAAGAACAATAGTTCTTGTTCACACTGTGGAGAAGAAAACCACCAAAGGGATCAGTGCAAGAAAAGTTCTCAACCTTCAATATGCATACCGTGTAACAGACGGGGAAAAAGCTGCAACAAGAAGGGCAAAGAGTGTCCTACCTACCAATTACTCCTACAACGAGCTGTAAACAGGACTGATTATGGATAGTTTACTACAAGGAATAGATATGGGAAACGACATATACTCGCAACTGGCTAATGTAATTAGGAAAATAGTTGAGGATGTAATTGGGAAGCAGACTACAAAAACGAAAGCAAACCCCCCTTCAAGACAAAAAAGAAATGCAAAAAGAGCTGCCTGCTTCAGAGAGAAACTAAAAATGGAGAAGAATCGTAAGAAACAAGATGTTGCAACGCAGACAGACGACCACTTATTACAGATTAACGAAATCTCTTCGAGTCCGCCAGTCATCCCCGGAACCCATAAGTCAAAAGGATTGGTCTGGGTTGGAATACAGACAGACCAAATTGGGTTGAACATTACTCACGACCTGTAGCGAGTCCAAAATTGGTGGAACAACCACTGAAGATTAGAAACATAGAAGACAGACGCAGTTCTATAAACCCTAAAACAATATACAGTGATTTTGAAACTAATTTAAAACTCGGTCAACTGGAGGAGGCTCCGAATCTCAATGTGGCGCTGATGCATCTAACTCGAATAGCGCATCCGGCCGGTAAATATGTAACCTTCCCTCAGCTAGAAGCGATTGATCGTATACATCTAAAATCTATCAATCTTCCTACAGAGACTTCTCAGCTTCTCTCTCTTGTGCATAAAGTCTTCGAAAGAAGGAATGAAACTTTTGATCCCGATCAAATATATAAACAGTACGTATTAACTCATGGGCGTATAGTTTTCGATTCAAAACTCCCGTGGCCACAGTGCAATATCCACACCAGACATCCATAAAACACAAAATGTCTTGTAAGCTACGAATTGCACAACTAAACGCCAGGAGAAACAAGTTGGTTTTGCAGGAGGTGAGGAAGCTGTCAGAGGAACATAAATGGGATGTCATATGCCTTCAGGAGACACATTCATGCTTTGGGAAGATTCCTTACATGCCGGTATCGTCACAGATAATCTCAACAGGTAGAAACCCTATGACAGCAATAGTAGTGCTATCCAGACAAGTTACTGTAACTAAGATAGTGCAGTTCTATGATGAACATACGACATGTGTGGAACTCAAGTGTGCACTGCCCTAGACAACAGACCAATAGTGATAATGGCTGACGCCAATGCTAGATCCGAACTCTGGCATAGCAGGGAGACAAATATGAGAGGCGAGCCTTTAGTGGAAGCTATTAGTGAACTGAATCTAGAAGTAAGAAATCTACCACATAAACCCTACACATATAGCAACCGAGCAGGAGCTAGGTCAAACATCGATGTAACATTGACCAATCTGCGAGGTAGGAACTTATTGAGGAATTGGAACGTTTTAGAATTTTTAACTACCAGTGATCACAATGTTATTACTTTTGAGTTGGTCAGAGGGAGGAACGATTTTGACACATCGGAGGCGCAGACTTCCAAGGTGCATTACAACATCCGACAGGCAGACTGGAACAGGCTGAGGGAAAGTTTTACACAACAAGAAATCCTATTAGAATATAATGATGTAGATCGAGACGCAAAGGACCTTACTCGGGCACTCCAAATATCAATGAGAAGATCTATTCCTCTTAAGAGAACCATTGGCACAGTCGACAGACCTTGGACTGATAGACTGCAAAGACTACGACAAAGGATGCACAAAGCAAGAAAAGATTACCAACGCTGCCTCATCTACAACGTTAGAGGACAGCTCCTGGAAAGATATAGATAAATTAAGAGTGAATTCCGAGAACTGTTAATACTAAGTAAACAAAAAAGTTGGGAAACATTTGTGAAAACAAACTTGCGTACAGACCCCTGGGGTATCCTATACAAAATTGCAGCAGGGAAGGTAAAACCCCCAACTACACTGTCTACTGTACAGAAAAAAGATGGAACCATGACTACGAGCTGGAAATCTACTGCAGAAGTGTTACTCCAGGAACTCCTTCCAGATGATAAAATGGAAGATGACGAGATGGAGCACAAAGCGCTCCGTCTGGAAATTGACCAACATAGGCAAAGTACCACCGACACTCCTGTCCTGATATTAGCATCTTGGAGGTAGTACAAGCAATAAATGCCTTGTCCAGGAATAAAGCTCCGGGTCCGGATGGTATTCCAGCTGAAGTAGTACAAGAACTGGTAGTGCCAGTAGCCCCCACTCTGTGTAAGCTCTATAATGCATGCCTGCATCAGGGAAGAGTACCAAACATCTGGAAGCAGAGTGAGATATTAATCATCAAGAAGGGAGATGACAAGGATCCAAAATTACCTAAATCATATCGACCCCTCTGCTTGCTAAACGTGCTGGGAAAAATACAAGACAAGGTGCTGTGCAAGAGGTTACAAGAACATTGGGAGAAGGAAGGGATGAATCGAAACCAATATGGATTCAGAGCGGGGAGATCTACACAAGATGCAATCAACCGGACAATGAATCTGATACAGAACTCAAATCAGAATTACGTGATAGGGGTTCTTGTCGATATATCTGGGGCATTTGATAATCTATGGTGGCCTGCACTTTTTGCACGGCTTAAGGAACTTAATTGTCCAAAGATCTTGTATAACACCTTTAAAGATTACTGTAAGAACAGATATGTTAAACTTAGGTGTCCTGGAGTATCCATTGATAAAAAACTAACAAAGGGTTGTCCACAGGGATCCATTTTTGGTCCGATATTTTGGAACATTGGCCTTGAACCGGGAATGGCAAGGCTGCAAAGAATGCTGGAACTCCTGGGACTTGTTGCATTTGCAGATGACCTATTCTTAATTATAGAGGGTAAAACCAGAGCCGAAATTGAGGCTAAAAGCGCAAAGGTTCTGCGTGAACTCAGTCGATGGTGCAGACAAGTCAAACTTAGATTAGCACCTCAAAAAACCTGTTATATGTTGCTGAAAGGCCGATTACAGAGCAATTCAATCATTAAAATAGACGGAGTTACAATAAGAAGAAGTCCCTTCAGTCGATACCTTGGTGTAAAATTAGACGAAAGTCTAAATTTTATGGCCCATATGGAGGAAGCATGTGGGAGAGCCACCTCAGTCATGAATAAATTAATCAGTATGGGACAAAGGCGTTTCCAACTTTCACCGCTTGTTATTCGAATATACCACAATACAATATTAACTTCAATTGTAGGGTATGCAGCCAGCGTCTGGGCGAAACACCTCAGAAAAGTAAAACCCAGCAAACTTTTGAGGAGGACACAGCGAAGTATTCTAATCAGGCTGAGTGGTGCTTACAAAACAACAGCAACTGATGCCCTTACCGTGGCACTGGGGGTGTGGCCTCTGGACTTGGAAGTTCGCAAGCGGGGAGCATTATACTGGCTCAGGAAAGGGAGAATCACGGGAGCACCAGCAACAACAGCTGCAGAAGTAAACAAATTGTAATTGGAAGAATAGCAGCAAAGGTGGAATGATAGCACAACAGGAAGTAGGACATATGATATGTTTCCAAGTGTCTGTAAACGGCTCAAAATGTCGCATCTTCTCCCATCGCCTGCGCTGGTACATTACATAACAGGTCATGGCCCTTACAACAGTGAATTGCAAAGAAGATGAGTAGTGGACAATGGTAGCTGTGACTGCGGAAGCGAGGGCACTCCGGAACATGTTGTATGGGAGTGTATTTCAACAGCGGAACAAAGAACCCCATATCAGCAAATATTACAGGGCAGGCGAATTTTTGACGTATTGCGTGACCAGGAATTGTGGTACTATCTTGATGAAGCTTGCAATCTGTCCTCACAAGCAGCCAAAGAAAGGTTCTTGGCACTTAGAAACCGTTTCAACCGACAGCGACCAGCGACGAAGCAGTGATAATTCCCGAATAAAGAAACTCCCGAGGGGTCGAAGGAGGACGCCTCTACTTCCAGAAGTCATCTCCTGAGGGAGGTAAGTTACTCCGAAGTGGCTGTGCCGGGAGTAAATGTGAAAAGTGTCGTAAATATACAAAGTGAGAATCAGTGGGACAACAGTGAAATAAGTGATTTGTGTATGTTAAAGTTTCTTTTTAATTATGTATAGTAGTATTGTGTGTGAATGTATATTATTCAAATTACTAATTTACAGTATATATGTATATATCAAAAAACACTAACACATATCATATACATTCTTACACATTGTTAATTTAATTATGTAACCAATTTTTGTGAAATTTGATAAGTTTATGCGTTACTAACTTGTTTTACATCCGGAACAATATTTAGCTATTAGCTGCAAACTATAATTTTATCTTATGTACCTCTTGTAATATATTGGAAATACGGGCCCAGAGTAAAAACTAGGTGCTGGGCTATTATGTACCAGGATTTAAAAATAAAAATAATAAAAAAAAAATTAAAAAAATTTCGTGCCATTGGTCATAGCACTAAGGAAATACGACGTGAAAACATCAGAAGAAACAACAGAACGAAGACAGATGACAGAGATCAAGACAAGCCGCCAGCCTTTCTACCTTTCTGTGGAGCAGTAACATCAAAAATAGCAAGGTTACTCAACAAACAGGGCATCAGTTCCATTTTTCGAGCTATACCAACAATTGGACAACTGTTGAGAACTCCGAAGGATGGTCTCAATTTTCGGGGTACTGGAGTGGACGTGCATGCGGCAATTCTTAAATAGGGAAAACCTTAAGGACGATTAATTAAAGATGCAAAGAACACATCAGACATTTTAAACTTGGAGAAAAAGAAAAATCTGCGTCAGTCGAACATGCCATTGACAACCGACACGAGCCATGCTTCAATAAAACTACACGCCTTTGTTATGCAATTAACTTTTCGGACAGTGTTGTTAAGGAGGCTATTGAGATTAGGCTTAGAAATAATGTTATTAATCGTGATCAAGGCCTCAATTTAAGCTAAGCTTGGAAGCCAGTAATTGGATTATTACAAACGAGACGGAATCGAGCCATATTAGGGGATAGGAGTGACCCGATCATGACGTCACCAAGCGAGCAGGGCCGAACTATACCATCCCTCTACGCGCTTTCCTCTCCGCTCCCGGCTGCTGGCGCTATATAATAGGCCACCGTGCAGCAAACTTCAGTGATGTTAAGCGTGGCTTGACAATGGAAGCAGTGCAAGCTTCCGAAACGTCGCCAGACAGCTCAATTTTGACGCGGCTTGAAACCCGAGAAGTTTTTATAAAACTAATTAAATGTGCCAGGAATTTGTTAAGACTGATTTTAACATGTGTCCAATCACAAACGTATCATTCTACATACCTTTAAAAACATTTTGGCTGTAGGAGTGCACTGTTTCGGGCGTCTCCTTCAAAAAATCCTTGAAGAAATTTGCAATGATCCAGAGACAATAGCGAGCCCATTGCTACACCATCCACTTGCTCGTAATATTCTCTTCAAACTGATAATAAGTGGTTGTCAACACGATGGTGGAAAATGTCAATCATTCTCTGATCAAAATGCCATTCACTAAAATTAAAAACTTTGTAGGCAGCTTTAAAGGTGACCTATAAGTAGGTTACGAACCCCTGGTGTATATTATATACCATGCGAATGTGTCTGTAGTTATATCGGACAAACGCAGCGATGTATTTTGCTGCGATGTGTTGAACAAGCAAGAAATATTCGTCTTGGGCAACAAGAAAAGTCTGTTGTGGCCGAACACAGTGTGCAAGAAGGCCACATATTAGATTTTGAAAAAAAAAAAAAAAAAACTTACAATTTTTGCCCAGGTTCAAGATTTTTTTCGCCAGCATTATTTCAGAATCTGTAGAAATCAGTAAAATCTGATTAATTTCTTAATAGGGACTCTGGTTATCAACTCGATGCGGCGAGTAACCCGGCTATTAAAATGTTGTAACGGTTTCGCCTCGATAACGAACAGAAGAATGGATGACGTCATGGCGATGTGTTGGCTTTTTTCATCCACGTTTTCCGCGGCAGCGTGTAAATAAACAGTTAATCACTGACATTAGGTTGAAAATGAGAGCTGAGTTAGATGCTCTTTAAAACGTCCCACAAGAGTGATATTTTTATGCTGGCTGGAAGCTGGAGAAAAGTTTATCACAATAAAACGTCGTGAAAAACTTCTATCTTACACCACCACATTTTATTTTTGCTCAGCAGTAATAATTGATATTTCATGACCACCTAAATCAACACAATTAATATCATTTGACTTACACCAGTCCCGTTAGTTACAATACTAATGGTTTTTTACTTCATTGATAGGTTTAGCTCTGTTATTTTGTTTCGAACTCGTAGAACATTTTGATGAACAGAAATTTGAATAGAAAGCATTCCAGTTTCTTTCACTTCTCTTTTAGGTCTAACTGGTGGGATTTGTTTTGCCTTTGCAGATCACAGGTGCTTACCTGTGAACTTGAAGTGAGATGGGCATCTTTGTTCAGGTCAGATGAGTTTTCATCTTCTTTGGGTGGGTTGTGAGAATATCTCATTAAGGATATTTGTGCTTCCCCAGGTTGAACCATAAAAAAACTATCATGAATTGTTGTTGAATTTTTCTGTCTGGTGCTGCATCTTCTAGTAGATGATTGAATTGCCATTTTAACTGTTGAATCCTGTTGGGTCGATACTGTGTGTCCATAAATTTCCTCTTTAGTTTTCACTATTTTTTGGGTTGATTGCGGTGTGGAACTTGAATATAATTTCTGTATATAAGTTTCTTTAGGCTGCAGAATAGGACGCGTAATTTTTGTTTGGCACACTTCTGTTCTTTTGTTTCGAATTTTGAGTGCTGCACACGTTTAAATCTTGTTTTTATGTGACACAGTACCGTATCTGTTTGGCTAAAACTACTTTCCCATACTTATTCATGTCATATCTAGTGAATTCTCGAGTGCAGTCTACTTTTGCAAATTCGACACTTGGATAAGCTTTACATACCTTTTGATGTTTTCAGTTTGTGATCTGTATTTCTTCAATTACACACGATGATGGTATCAGGTCTTATCGGTGATGAATGCTAGTGACATAGAGATTTATATCCGTCATCAGATTTAATGTTTCAACTAAACATCTGGTTGCTCGTTTGGCTTCATTTCTGTAAACGTCGTCTTCACCACCTATTATCACACAGCTGTCACAGTTTAATTCCCACATATTTTTAAAGCTTTTAACTGTTTCCCGCGATGGGGCTCCAGGCTATACTACACAACTGATTCTGAAATTTGGATCAATTCCAGTAATCATTTCTGCGAGGTCATGCCCATGGCTGGAACAAAATAAATGAATGCCGTGTCTTTTCTTTCCTTTACGATTTACACAATATTTTTGTGAAACAGTTTTCGACTGTTCTTTTTTCGCATTTTTTCTCCAGTACTAATTGCAATTTCAACTTCGTTATCGAGAAAATGGGATGAGAGAATGTCCAGAATTATTATTTGTAGTCCACTTTGAAGCAACGTATTTATACATCCTATGTGGATTCATTTTTGAATCACGGAGCACAGTCTGATTCCTGTTCTTACTATTTCACTGCAGAATACACACATTATACAAGATAAATAATTTATTTTCGGAGAATAGCTAATAAACAATTCTATAGCAGTCGCCATATTCAGTTGGTCGAGATGACCCTGATTGTCTATCCAATCTCGTAATAGTTGATGAGATATATGTGTTCGGTCATGGTCCCGAAAAATAGCAATATTCTTCACAGTGGGAAACACAATACTCCTAATGGTCGAAAAAAAAGCTTTAGATTCGAAGCTTCCAGACCGAACTTTATTTGCGTGTGGTAGGGAAAGACTTGTTAGCCCTACTAGTTTGAGTTATGCATTAAGTGTGCAAACACTGTAACTTTTTGCACTTGCACAATTAAAGTTCCTTAAATGAGTACTAAGTGATAATTTGGTGCAAGCAGCTACTCATGTTCAAAAGTGGATTCATATTAAAAGTGAAACATATTTCCTGATAAAATTTCACCAAAATTCAATCAATATACAATAATAATAACAATAATAAATAGTAATATAAATTAATATTAATAATCATCAGTATACTAAATGGATTCAAAATAATGAAACACTTTTCACATGAGTCGAAAAAAATTTTATTAAGCTAATTATGTTCAATTTAGTTTCCAATATATCTATATATACAAATACTCTATAATGCAATACTCTATAATTCACCAGAGGGAGCTTTAAATTTTTTATAAGTTTCATTCATTTTGGAGAATAACCTGGACAAATATCATATTTAATGCTCAAATATGGTGAAGATAGAATCATTTGTACAATTGTGAAAGAAACAAAAAAAATAAAAAAAAATCAGATTATAGGATACAAGAAAAATAAGAAGAAAAAATTGGGTGTGGTTCATAGAAGTTTCAATTATTGTGCATCTAAACTAATATATGGAATTTTTTTAAATATAGATGTAATAACTTTTATCATAAATCAATACATAAAATTAATAAAGATACAATGAATTTAAAATCATCTAACAAAGGAGATATAACTCCATTAAAAAGAAATTAGTTTTGAAGAAAGGTAAGAGAAAGTGGATGGACCAAGAGAGACAGCTGTTAATAAGAATAATATTTAAGTGGAATGCTTCAAAATGGGACAACTATACTTAAAATTTAAATTTATTACACATTGAAATCACTAAGCAACTAGTTTCATATTTGTTTAATATAACAAACAATACTGAATATTGTCGTTTGCATTAAAAACAGATGTTAATACTAAACAATCATTAACTCTAATAGTAAGGTTTTCATTTTCCTTGACTGTTTCTCATAACACATTTCTGACAGCTTTTTTGAAGTTATTATCAACTACAAATTTATAAAGGGTATAGCTGACAAATGTTTTCCTCAAACAATTATACAGAGACCTGATGGAGTTCCACTACATTTGAACCATATTTGATCCATCTCCTAATTCCATCCAGTATGAACTTTCAAGATAAACTGCAGAATATGCTTGCTGGTGGGGTCAATGAAAACTGATTCACACTAGCTGAGAGCTATAAGAAGTTTGTGTGATTAATGGTTAAAAATACCAATTATTTTGAATATGATAAATATTTACTGGTAACAAAGACAAGGAGAGAAGCAATAGACTTTTAATTAATATAAACGGACTCAATAATCTAAGAATGGTTTCATCAGAAAATATAAGCTTTTGAATGTCATGATACTGATTGCTTGGATAAAATTTAATCAGATTAAAATAATATAATTATTTTACAAACAATAACATTTTAATAATAATAAAAAAATTAAACTTATTCTATGCTTTATTAAACATAATGACACTTCCTTTTAAAGTATAAAATAAAATATTGACAAAAAGATTACATTGAGATCACCATTTTAGTGAGACCACACCATTACATATGCTGAAAAAGATCATCTTACAACAAAATGCACTTTGGAATTAGTCAGAAGAAACAATTTCTGACATTCTACAACCTAAAATAATTTTACTCACATCTTACCTTCAGAAAATCAAAATAGTTATAAACAATTCCTAAAAATCATTCTATAAAACAACTACTTTACTAATACCTCATCTGTAATTTTTCTTTCAGGATTTAACAATGATGACCCATAAAGGGTAATATTAAAAGAACACAGATGATTTTCTTGGACTAAAGGAATTTTGGGGTCATTTACCCTGAATATACAGAACGCCGCTTACATGTAAAACAGATACCTACATTTGGCAATGGAAACATGCTATTTGAGTAGTTATCAACACCATTTCCTCCAAAGAGGGTTCATTACCATAACAAACGAGCCCATTCGTCCTAAACTATTGGTTCCTGACATCACTGGCACCATTTTTTACTTAAAATTATTTCTCTTATCTAAAAACAAAACACAAACGAAATTTCTGGTGCATTTTAGGATTTCCAGACTGTATAAAAGATTTTTCATAAACTTCATAAGAAAATGGGTATTCCCCTGAATGAAATCTCTGATGAACATTAAATTTAGAAAACATTCCAAATGATATTACACAAACATGAAAAGAAATGAGGCACTCACCCACAAGATTCTTCTTGTAACATATAAGATTAGGATATTCTATCCACAATTTTCAACAAATTTAACATGAAAATAGTTTTCACCAGACTGATTTTTCTTATGCATTTATAAATTTTCAGGTGGTTTAAAAGAATTTCCAACAACATCACAAGAAAATGGGCGTTCTTCTATATGAATAGTCTGATGCTTCCTAAGAGACTCAGATCGTGTAAAATATTTACCACAAATTTCACAAGAAAATGGGCGTTCATCCAAATGAATATTCAGATGGCGTTTAAGACTATCAAACCGTGCAAAAGAATCTCCACAAATTTCACAAGAAAATTCTTTTTCAACAGAATGAACCCTCTTATGCTTTTTAAGAGTATCTGACAGTTTAAAAGATTTTCCACATACTTGACAAGAAAATGCACGTTCACTCGAGTGCTTCGTCTGATGCCGTTTAAGATTATAAGACTGTACAAAAGAAACTCCACAAATTTCACATGAAAACAGTTTTGCGCCAGAATGAATCTTCTTATGCTCATTAAGATAACGAGGCAGTTTAAAACATTTACCACATTCTTCACACGAAAACGGTCGTTCGCTCACGTTAATATTCGGATGTTGTTTATGATTATCAGAATTTGCATAGAAACCTGTATTAATTTTACAGGAAAATAATTTTTTATTAGAATGAGTACTCTTATGCTTTTTTACAGTGCCAAACTTATTAGAATATTTTTCAAAAACTTCACAAGAAAATTGACGTTCTCCAGAATAAATACTCTGGTGTATATGAAGATTCTTAAACCGCGTGAAGATTTTTTTACATATGTCACTCACAGATGGGGTATAATCTATATGAATTTTTTGATGGTTATAAAGATACCAAGATGGCATATATGATGTTTCACGAAATTCGCTCATGGCTGAATGTTTATCTGACTGACTCCTCATATGGCATTGTTTGTGTTGAAAAATATTACTCAAGCTGTAGGCAGCAACTGGATCCTCACCTACACTGTTGGTTTCCTGTTCTGCTGTAGAAAGTTTCTGTTTCATGGTGTAATAGTTACTTTTAAAGTCACAATATCCCCTAGAAATAGGAAAATTTCAATGTTATTATTTGGCAACAAATAAATATAGAAAGGAAGTACGTTCAAACATATCTTCTAAGTATATTAATATTTTAGGTTTCTAACTAGTAAATATAAACTAGTTTGATATATGCACGAATATTAGAATAATGTTGTAATTTGAAGTAAATAGTCCTAAATCTAAAAAACTCAATGTGCTAACTCTAACAAAATTGAGAGTAAAAACTGACTGCCAGGGATTCAGGATTTATAACAAAAGTACAAGGGCTATAATTCGGGTAAATAGTCTAAAAACGTCGAAAGCGGAAACTAAATAGTAGTATAGTCAAATCGTGATGTACTGGAATCAAACAGCTCAGATCATGGTTGGAGACAATTTAAAGAATAATGAAAACTGAATGGCAAACGGTTAAATATCACATACCATGCAGCAGCTGACACTGCGATTTTTGTCGAAAACCAGAAAAAATGTTTAGTTTATTCTAGAACATCAACTCAGTGAGCAAACACTGTGGAGGACTCGGCTTCAATTTAAACAAGATTTGATAATCAGCAAGAAAGAGATGGTAATAACCTTAGATGGATATACCCACAAATGACTGACCATATTCTAACATCAAGAATACTCGACGTTTCTGAAGGGAAACATTACAGAAAGCAAAATATCTAGTGTCAAGTCACGACCTGTATCACAGTACTGATGAGCTAAACAGACATTGGCGGACAACGGACTTTCTGCCATATTATCGCCAAACAAATTGAGAGGTAATATCACAAAGTCTGAAAGTGGAAAAACTCGCTTTTCTTGTCGAAATACCATAGTACTGAGTTTAATTAATACTGTTCCTTGAAACCACTTTTAAAACACTTATGTTACATTCAAACTAGTTTCAAGTGCATTTCACATACTATTTTAGCTTGTGTCAAAACAGCATGACTCGCGTCATACAATCTTCTCCAAGCAGCGCAACACACACACACACTGCTCTGCCATAATACAATACAGGCGCCCAGTCAACAATTGCTGCCCACAAAGCTGTGCTGGGCTGGCCAGCGTCAAAGAATGTTGCTAAATATAACAGCACTATGCTACCCTATTTACTACACAAACTACAGTCTGTGGAAACCCAGTAATAATTAAATCAATTTACAAACATCAAAACCATTATACAGGACACTTATGATTAACAGATACAATATAATATTATTAATAATAACTATATTAAATTAATAATAAAAATAATTGGGATGATAGTATAATTCTACATCTACACCCACATTGTGACGTAATTATTAAGATGTTGCAAACATCTGCTGATTTGATTTTTAACACTTCCGTGGCCGTCTTTGTACATGATTTATAGCTTTACGGCCTATGCAGCATCGTTTATTGGATTATCTAAGCTTTTGGCTGTTATACTCCAGCCTTCTTCATTGTTTATATTTATGTTCTCATAGCCTATACTAAATTAGATATCAAAAGGGTTTTCAGACCTAAAAAACCCATGGAAGACATCATCTCATGATACCAATGTGCCAAGAAAATTCGCCTGTCTTCCATACATACGTGGTATCACAGACCAGATTGGGAAACTGTTTAAGCGGGCGTGGATGTGAATCATATATAAAGCTTACTTCAAACTTGGCCAGTCATTATCCAGGGTGAAAGACAGATTGCACCCACACCAGCTTACGGGTGTTTACGAAATCCCCTGCAGCTGTGGCAGTGTATACATCGGAGAGACAGGTCACACAGTGGCATAGAGACTTAAAGAACATATCTGTCACTACAAATATAACAACAGTGACAAATCTGCCATCGTTCGCCATGCTATTAACACCGGGCATGAAATAAATTTTCAAGACATGAAGCTACTCTGGAGAGAAGACCAGTGGTAGCCTCGACGTGTGAAAGAGGCAGCAGAAATCTCAAGGAATTCCAACAACATCAACGAATATAGCGGCCTTTACCTCTGCAATGCTTGGCGACTGTTGCTATATGAACATAAATATAAACAGTATCTCTCAAGGAGGCTGGAGTATAACAGCCGAAAGATTAGATATTCCAATAAACAATGCGGCATAGCCCGTAAAGCTATAAATCATATCTGCTCATTTCTTCAAATGTTTATACAAATTGTCTGAACCACAACAATTTTTTTTTTTATTAAAAAAAAAATTGACAGGTGTGACATTAAGTCAATAATCTAAAGTAGGTTACAGACAAAAAGTCCATAATTCAGGTGATCTTCTAACCATATATTAATAAAAAAAATTAAAACAAAATGCCTATTTTAATCAATTACAATGTTCCAAAATGAAAGTGCTGATCTTAAAATTTGTTTTCATAAAACCTGAATATCATCAAATTAATTCTTGCAGTGGAATTCGCAGGATAATTGAATTAATTCTAAATTCAATCTGGGCAAATAGTATTTGGTAATTTATTATACCTTGAAGTTACTATACTAATATAAATTATTCACATAGAATAAAATATATCTATTTCTATCATACAATAATCCCCTCCTGCCTTAAAAATGGTGACATATTTTTCAGTAACTAGAAACTTCATCAGTTGTAAAATATTAGTTACCGAGGCCAGTTAGCCACAGAAGGTATTATTCTAATGTTGTATTATTCTTGGAATAATTAATTTATAACAAGTCAATTACTATCGTGAACTATTGAGACACTTGCATTAATGTTATCTATAGGATCAACCATCAGCTTTCCAATTCATTAAACTGATGACATTAAAGAAGAAATGATAGCTCCAAATTTAGTGTAAATACTTTTATGCATAGGGTTTACGCTTTAGCAATGTTGAGCTCATATGATGTGGAAAAAGGACTATGGTAAGGAACAAGGAGGCATTGGACCATGGCATTTTTAAAGGAACCATCTACCTGGAGTGAATTGGAGAGATCATGGATAACCAAATTTGTATGGCCAGATGGGGATTCAAACCACTTCTTCCACATTGCAAGGCCAGAGTGTTACCAAAAACCCACCATACTTGGTAAAGTGTAAAATTTTTAATCTCAAGAAATAATTTTTTTAAACATAAATTAAAATTGAACAAAAAAAACATACTTTAGCATCAATATATAAAAAAAAATGATTCTATCTTACCTTTGTTGTGAAGTTTTCATAGTATATATATGAAATTGGGGTTGTACCATATCTTCAAATACTTTGGAGCAATATGCGCATACATATAAGGGAGCTGAAATACATGGTGTATGTGTGAACACATGTTTTGCTAGAGTGCACCAAGATATAAAAGTGGCTTTACAGTCTGAACAAGCAAGTACTTTAAATGTAGTTTTCTCGCTCTCTTGGTAATAGTGAGCACACAACTCTGGTAGATTTAAGAAAACCTTACTACAGAATGGACAGATGTGTAATGGTGTATTTACACATATGTTGTGACTGAAAATGTGTCTTATCAGAAAATCCCTTGTGGGGGAATATTGAAGACATTTCACACATCTGTACTGTGATGGCTTGTCCACTAACATGATGCTGTCACTCTTCTCATTAGATACATTGCTATTGTTCACATCACTTGTGACTAAAATGGTACTTCCAACCTTTAACTCTTCACCACACTAACATTGTTCAGAATACATATAATATTATTATTGATATTTTGAAGCTCAACCTTTGACCTGTAAAAAATTTGACAAAACAGATTACATTTCTTTTTGAAGTAAATTATCGATGAAAAGTTAAAGATATACCAATATAGTATAGACATTATATCGAAAATGATAAAAGCATTAAAATCCTATAATTAGGATGAAATTAAACCATTTATTTTCTTCGCAGCAAGTACCTGATACTCATAATTTGTACAGGCCTTTACTATAAACAAGATATCTCATATATAAAAAAAATAACTTCCTTTCACTACTTATTGTTAGTCAGTGAATAATGCTTGTAGGAGTCAACTGCAAATGGCCACTGAATAGTGGGGATATTTTGGTGTCAATGAATTAGTTCATAGTCAACTTTGAGTAAGCTATATTCAGACTTTCAGTTTATAAAAATCGAAAACCTTTGCTCATTAGAAGAAATATTTATTATTCAGTGCACCTTTTAAGACTTCATATTAAATTCAGGTTATGGGAATAAGTCATTCATCAAGTACTGCTACAAAAGTAGTGTGATATGCACATTAGAATGAAAAAATGACATACCATTAAAAATTTTACAAGGATGGAGGAGATGGAAATAGCTTTAAATTTAAATTAGATACTTCTAGATTAGCTTGGATATCAACGTGATTAAAATTATGCAGTAAAATATAAAGTGAGGCAGAGAGTGAAATGTGTTTTTTTTTATATATTTATAATTGGATACTCGTCTTTGTTGGTGCTGAAGTAAATGTAGCAATTAGCTGTCATCTAACTCTGGTATAGCAGGAGACAGCAAACCTGGTGAACACATTTATAATACAGATGGAGAATACTGCTGACTCACAGTAATGACTCACGAGACATGTTCACATTGCTGTCAAATAAGTACAACACCAGTAGAGAAAACTCTGGTCAGGATATATATATATAAAAACAGAATATCAAACAGACAGCAATGTCACAATTCAGGTGCCAATATTATTGTAATACCTACATAGGTCCACTTCTGCTATATCACCTGTTACTTATCATACAAGAGAATCGTAACATCTTCCATTATCGGTAAAAACATAAATAAGCACAGAAGGAATTTCATGGGCACATCACAACTGTGGTAAATAAACCAAAACATAATGCAGTATTTCAGAGAGATATTTATATAACTCACTTACTACTAATGGAATATGTATAAACAATTTGGCAGTGAACTTGTGTTTGCACTTGCTGTAAAAAATAATAGGTTACTGAATTACAGTAAAATAATGACAGTGACTTACAAGAGGGAGTAAAATCTATTTTGTTATTTCATGATTTTACACAAGTATTTAACCGTCAGTGACATTCTGTTGGTAAAGCTTATGCCATTACACCTTGTCGATGTCGAAGTTATTAAAATTGTTGGGTTAATGCACATTTAATATGTTTTATAATACAGTCTCAAATATTCACATATAACTTTAACTGAATGAGGAAGGCAACATAATAAAGAAAATAACAACATACAACCACAATCTTGTGACCTCAGCAGCTCTGCAACAAACTACTGTGAAATAACCATAAATAAATATTCAAAAAACTACAAGATAGAAACCACAGTACAGCACACACAAAGCAAATGGCATCCCTGGGATCAGTTTCGGTTCAGTTTCGGTTCATGTACACCGACCAAGACCGTTTTCTAGTAATTTGTTTCCTGAATCACGATGTAAAGATTTCCAGGTCTTGCTGGCAATAGGAAGTGGAAAAATTTTCTTTTGTGGGTAAGGGTGTCAAGGAATGGAATAAATTACAATGGGAAGTGATGAATAATTAACGAAAGACGCTGAAG
Organism: Vandiemenella viatica; assembly: GCA_031002005.1. Classification (NCBI taxonomy): domain Eukaryota; kingdom Metazoa; phylum Arthropoda; class Insecta; order Orthoptera; family Morabidae; genus Vandiemenella; species Vandiemenella viatica. The sequence goes on from JARYHS010000768.1 coordinate 28,938, forward strand.
GAACTGTAGGTTAAAATTCGTAGATGGCAAAAGTAGATGAATTTAACACTCAAAGTTCATAAGATAATAATGAAAGACATGATAAGAAATGTGTAATTCGAAATTGCCACTGGAGCGTGCGCTCAATCATGTATTACAGTGGCCAACAACAAATACTGTTCCAAAAGAAATTAAATTGAATACAATTAAGAGTCTTCAAAATGTTATTCACAAGTTCAGTACGCGAATTTGTTAACAGTTTTTTTATTGATGAAACACGGCTATTACACATGTGACCAATATCAAATAATTAAACCTATACAAACAGCAAACGCTATCATAACTGAAATTAAAATTTTCAGTAAAGACTGTACAGTGCCAATCCCATAACTAATACACAGTTTTTCGAGCAGTCTGTAGTTCATCTGCTATTTGTAATATGTAATTCATATGCAGCACCCTTGAGTAAACATTTGTAATATAGAAACATACCTCTTGTTTGATGTATCCCACATCCAAACCACTTCCTTTTCTCATCTTTAAATATTTTAATATACTACTAGAGCAAATAAGAATCTTCCACCACGAATCAGCTGACAATAAACAACACATTCAAAGATACAGGACTAAGAAGAAGAAACAGCAATGGTTTACTGTCTGAAATTACGGAACCAACCGTCAATTGTCCCCTTTCTTTCTCTTCATAGCCTCGTCTTATACTCCAAAATCATACATTTTTATACCAGTATACAGCTAATGGTAACAAAAAGCTACCTTTATTTCATACGAAATACATATACCGTTATCTAAAAATGGAAAATTTGCTGGTTTTATTGGTCACAGCTTCAGCAATAAGTCGTCTCAGTATGAAGGAACTAGTTTATTTTGCTCATTTTCAATCCATAACATCGTATGAAATTCTCTGGTTCCATAAAGCTAATAGGAAACTAATAAGAATTATGTGTGGAAATAGCAGCAGAACATCCGGTGCAGACCTGTACAAGAAATTTAACATTAGTAGCCATGTATATATTTCAATGAAATTTTCCTTTTTTTTTTAGTACATAGCATAACGATGGAATTTTTTGTTCAAGACTTTACTGACACCGCGTGTCGTTCGACACATGACCGTCATTAGTATGGTTTACTTCTTGACGATGACGGCTTACGACTGAGGCACGGAAGGTCTCCTCTTCAAATCCTGGACATGGTAGAAATTTTTACAGGCCATTAAATTGCCCTTAACCTATAACAAAGCTTTGATTCGTTAATGCGAATATGCTAGGACGCTCCATGTTTCGGATCTACCTTAAACTATAGGTTTCTTTTTTCTGGTAGGATGAGCAGATTAAGTTTAGTGACTGTGTTGGAAGTTCACTGAGCAGCATGTATCGTAGTAGCCTTCACCTAACTCAACAATTCTATAGGGTATGGGGGACCTACAGTTTAATATGAAATCCGAACCACAGAAGCATTCTCGCACACATCTCATCATACAGCAAGCTGTGTCAAGGATGAAGGTCGAGTTAAAGCCTTTCAAAATCTCCATTGAGTCCGAGTTAGGAACTTCTTGATCAACAGTCAGATGCCTAACTACTGAGCCACCAGGCCACTAATCTGTTACCTGTAACCTTTGTTTCGTCTTCCGTTTTTAGTTTCTTTAGTTCACGGCTCATGTGCACATAACCATTACAAAGTTTTAGGAACATAAAGATATTTAGCATCGGCGCGCAGTTCCTGAAGATCATATCCCAGTGTTTCTGCCTGCTGCAGGAGGTGTAACATTTTTTAAAATTAATTTTTAAGTGGGGCCTTCGGCCTTTGTGACCATTTAGCTATCTCAAATTTGCTTTTGTATCAACTACTGTATCAGGTTTTCATGGTGATATTATAGACACTATAGTGAGGATAGCACAAGACGAACACAACACTTAGTTAAACCATCCATGCCCGAGGCGGGTCTCGAACCAACGGTCCTTGCAATGAGAGCCAGCGTGCTCGCCCCTACACTGCCAGGGCCGGTGACGTGTATCAAGTAATCAGTAACTGTTCCCAGCTTAGCAATATTATTTTCTTGAGCCAAAGAATTGCTTTCTACTCTCTCGTTACCGTTACAAACAAGCTGCAGCACCGTGACAGAATTTTGTTTTTAGAATCGTAGCCCATGCCAAAAAGATTAGCTAAAAAAGTTATAGATTCCGTTCTAATCACGTTATTGTGTCAATTTACAGTTCTGATGTGAGAGCGTTAACTTTCCGCACCGAGTGTGATGGGTCCGTGGTAATGCTCTGGCCTCGTATTCGGCAGGACGTGGGTTCGAATTCCCGTCCGGGAAACAAGGTTTTGGTTTTCCATAGTTACCCAAAATCACTCCAGGTGAACACAGGGTTGCCCCCTTCAGAAAGACCATGGCCGAATTCCTTCCACAGACCTTTCTCTCTTCTAACGACCTCTACGTCGACGAAGCATGAAGTTATTAAAAAAAAACTTTGTACAAACACATTGACCTTAAGATATAATAAATAAATAGAACTTCATCACTCTGCCGTTTTGTAATTATACCGAAAGTTGCAACAATGTAAAATGTAAATTTTGTTGATCATGAAGGATATAACACGAAGCTATTCCTTGTGCTGTTGTTTTGCGCCAACAGTTAGCAACTATGTCATACACTGGAATCACGAGTGACGTAGCGTTTCGGTTGCGAACAAAATCGTAACCCTGTTGGACATGGCCATAATTTGCTGCAAATCTGGTTTTAAAATTAACTTCCAAAGGTGTGCCACAGGATGTACGCACAACTAGTAGGCACCAATTACTTTACAACCAATACGGCGCCTGAGCTAAAATATGAAATATAACTATTTTATTGAAATTTTATTAAATTTAAAACATTAATTTTTCATATTAAGAATGACGTGAAACAGTATAAAGAAGTACATGATACAGTACATGATTTAAGCTAGAAGCCAATAGGAAGATTCTGGACGAGTTTGTAAAGTAATTGTTGGGTTTTTCCCTTTGCGCGAGTCATTAACAGCGGGTTAGGATTTGGTAGAAGGCATGGGAAGGTATTGGGCTTGGCCTTTTGGTGGAACCATTCCAGAATTCTCCTGCAGCGATTTCGACAAATCAAAATCTGGATGGCCGGGTGGAGATACGAACACGCAGCCTCCCGAATGCGCTGCCACCATGGCCAGTGACTCTTCTGGACACGACACAGTAGCAGACGCGCTGTGACAGCCTTCACAGAGTGCTTGGTCAGTAGTGGACCACGCTCGAGTATCATCGCTGTTGCAAACGTTTAATTCTAATTTAATTTATTACATTCAGCATCTCTATAATCTACTGAAGTTCAATAGAATCTGAATTAACAGCGCTTTGAATAAAATAGTGCTATTATGTGGCCAAGTGTGGGCAATATATATATAAAAAAATTGCTTATTTTTCTTGCAATTTACGATACATCTGATATATTTGTTTTATATTTATTGTTTAAATACAGTTTATCATCGCTGCTTGAGACGAAATTCAAGTTGGTAGGTAGCAGTATTTCTGTTTTAGACCTGATAAGGAAAAAATTTCTGAAATTCACGTTTTTGTGGAGGTAAAGTCTTTATTTTCAGGTCAAAACAAATCATATTAAACATCTTAGCCCTCTATTTGAAGGTCGATTGGAGAAAAAAAATTGCTTTTCACTCACTGGAGGGAATATTATTATAATTTTTAATAAAAAATCTGTTCTGGTCATCGAAATGTATCACATTGTGCGTCCCTTACACGAAGTCTGTGACTTGTTCCTTGTCCGAGCTGCCGGCCTGCGAATCAGGGTAAACCGCACAGCGACATCAAGAGGACTCTGTTTTCCTTTGTTCTGGTCAGACCTAGCATTACTGCGCAGTGTAAACTCCCTGGTCAGACCTCAATATGTAAATCACTTGTGATACACATGCACAGATAACTTTAATAACTGGGTGATCGCATACTTCTTTTCAGAAAATATGAGAACAAAAACTACATTTTGTTGCAAATGTGGTAAGAGCACTAACTTGAGTCAGTTTTCCTGGTCCAGTGTAAACGCTGCTTCTGTATTGAACAGATTTGTTTGTTGTTGAAATTTTCGGTATCTCTGTACTTTCTGTTTGCGATTTCTACTGGCACCTCGGTCCATGAAATAGACCCGCTGAGAGAGGAACGTGGAAAGCGGACGAACAGAGGCCTTGGTCGGTCTGAAACCGGGATTCTCGATCCGCATCCTTCGTATCACGTGATGTGATTTGACTCGCCTCTAGTATTCGTGACAGGCTACCCTGTTGCCTTCCATAGTGGAACCAAAGCTTAGTGTTGTGTGTAACATTTCTCCGGATTGGTTATTACATCCATACATTGCAAAAATGGTTACTGTCCTGACTGTGTCGTTGAGGCAATCTGTATCTAGTGGAAACTCAATTAGCAGCAAGATATTTCACTGTTGTAACGTTTATCTGAGGGATTTTTGTCTGTTTAGTATTCGTTTTCTCACTCTCGTTTATTTTTCATGAGTAAGCTGGCAGTATTGACAGAAGTTCTGGCTTCTAGGTTCAGTTATAAACAACAAACAAAACTACAGGAAGCTACATAAAATAAAACTGAAAACAATGTGTATTTCAAGTTGGAAGATCAACAGAGGCTGCTATTGTTCCATACTAATAATTGAAAACAGTGTTCACTTTTTGGACATGTTCAGAATATGGAATATTTTATTGGAGTCCTGTTGCCACCTTGTATTACCGAAAATTGGCCCCCAATAAACTTCTGAGCCAAGGATAACCACAAGGCTCGACTGGAGATAAAGTATGCTGGGATTGAGGACTGGAAACAGCATGCAGACACTGCATAGAACACTGTAACTGCTAAGATTAACTTTCCAGTGAATTTTTGTTGTTCTTGGAGTGAAATTTCTTAATAGAAACTGAGAACAGCAACATAGTATTTAGCAATCTCAACATGGGTTGCAGTTGTGTTTAAGTTTGGTACATCATATGGAATGCTACATCAAGCTAAGCCCTGCTGCCCATTCTGTCAAATGAATATGTGTTTCTATTCAATTTTATAGCTATTATATTTGCAATACACTTTTTGTATACGACATTTCTTTTCTTGCCTTTCTTTGGTAGTACATAAAGGTTTTTAGGACTGGAGACACGTGAGCAGGCATACACATTTTAATTCAATAACTTTTTATATGAAACATCAAAAAATGAATGAGTTTATTCGAACAAAATTACATAAATTTCTGAAACAGGTTCAGAGCGATACAAGCCTTTAAATATATAGGCCTATTTTAATTACATCGGATACGACTTTCTCAAAAGTGTATCTGATGAAGGACTTCTCGTGGAACTCCACGCTTCAGAAACGTCAATTGTGAACGCAGCTTATTAACATTTTAAATTTGTAGATTATTTATTTTAGCAGGAAAATTGTTCGTTAAGTAAGGACAAATTTTGAAGAGGATCGTGGCGGGGCCCCCTCAAGCTTCGGGCCCCAAACGACTGCAGGTTCTTGCCGTAGCCTTAAACCGGCCCTGGCTTTGTAAAAACCCAAGATCCACGTTACATCACTAAATGTTTATCCAGTTTCTTTATATTTCGCTTTTATCATACTAATAAGATAAACTTTTTCCAAAAATTACTTTTAATTGCGATGAACCTTAACTTCAAGTGACAATTTTAATGTAACTTGAATTTGTACATTGGATATTTTTGTTGTTTGAGTTCAGTTGAAATTATTTGGTGTGAAAATCTTGCCCCAGGGGCAATTACCGTAAACAATTCAGTTATTTTTATTATATTATTATAATTAATACGAATGCTGTCTGATATATATAGAGGGTAAAATTCCTCCACTCATCTTCTTTTGCCAATTACGAATTTAAATCCCTTCTGTCTTCGCTGTCCTTGGTAATTCATTAAAATCCATGACTCCGTACCTACAAATGAAATGTTCCCAATTCCTCATGCATGACATCAAGCGACAGTGGAAGTCGAGAGCCCATGGCTATCCTTTTCTTTCCATGCACTACTGACAATTATTAAAGCCTCTCCATCCAGTCCCATCGCCGACAAATATCTTAATCATACTCCTCTTTACCAATGTTCCCAATACTAATAAATAGCAAGTATTGGTCCACGGTTTAGCGTTTCAAGTCAGTAGTAAAATTTGCAGTATATAGGATTTAATGAATCCTGTCTGTGTATGTCTTTTGCTTTTTTTTCTTCATTGCTGGCTGCTCTATGTTTCATAATTATTTTATATTCCCCTGATACTTCATTCCTCACAAAAGTTCTTTCTTATTTACTTAGCCTGCACTCCCTCTCTACTGTAACAAGACAGCTCTGAAATCATCTAAATTAGACTCATTATGTTCAAAATGTTTCTTATTATTTATTTGCACTGTCATTTCGGTTATTATACTTAAAAAACATTTCTTTTTAAATGCTCACAACTGCATTATTAGTATTATGTAGTCTGTTTAAAACCTAAATCTAAATTTCTTATTGCCAGCCTATTCAAATATGATGGCTGGGAACTGCTAGGACGCTCCGTGTTTCGAATTTCACGTTAATCTGTAGTTTTCCTTTTCAAATTAGGTGACAACGATAGAGGTGTACTGCGCAGCCAACAAGTAACTCCGTGAATGGAATTTTTAGATCACAAGAAATTTTTATTATTTTACGGAATCTTTGCGGTCTGCATTAAAATAAAAATGTATAATAATCTTATTCTTTTTTGTTAAAAAATATTGAGTGACTCGAAAAGGAACCTCAATCGAAACAAACACGTTAAATGTGAAGTTAGTGACGCTTGTCATTTAATCGTGACTATATAGAGATACACGAAAATCTTTCAATACAGTGTGACGATCATTTGTTAAAACAGGTTTTGGAATACTATTTTTGTGCATAAGAGATCAAACAATTAGATAACAGGAGCTCAGACAAAAAAGTATTTTAACGTACTTTATTACTTTCGTAGATTATAAAGTACAGTACTCTATAATAAAGTACGGGTGCTAGCCGCAGCTACGATACCCAAATCACTTTTAAGGTAATTTTTTAACATTAATTCCGTGAAACAGCCAAGTGTATACGTTAAAGGAGACTGAAGACCGAGTAGGAACCCGTCCGTCTCACGGCTGTGCTACGGACCAGTGTGGACGCGAGGGCGGCGACCCGACACTCGGCCGAGTGTTCTGCGGTGACGGCGCGGGCTCGGCTCGGTCTAGTGTGGCCCGACCTTTACGAGTGTCACGCAGCGGTCAGAATGCTCTCTACCATTCACAGCGAGATAATCGGAATACATTTCCTTTCCTTTGCAGCAAGTAAATAAACGTAAAATGTTACAGCATACTGGTGACACTATTTAGTCTTTAATTATCCGCGAATAATAAAGTACAACGTTGCATCGTCGACGGAGGGCTGGTCACTGAAACGACAAACCAATCGCTTCACGCTAACCAGACACGGGCTGCCAACTTCTGAACACAAAGCGAAACGGTAAAATTCAGTTCAGAGTGAGGGGAACATGGAGCGAGACGCGGTTATTAGCTTGTCTACACATCCGAGACCAGTGCATAGGCTGCTGACAGAAAATATCAAATAACTCGTAAATGTTTAAATTTCTTAATAAACCGGACATTTTGAGATAGGTAGCATATAGTGACCCGTACAACGACAAATCACGTCAAAACCGGTCGGTTGGCATGCTTGAAGTTTTACCATCTTCCCAACAAAATAGCGGCAATGGCACAAAGAACACATAATGCTTCTGGGGTGGATGATAGTATAGAGCTAAGTGCTGAGGAGTCGAGTTATTGTTACATTACGGCTATCATGGTGTTTGAAATGTGCACCAGCAGTCTGCGTCATTTTGAAGTAATGAAATCCCCCAATGCTCTGTATGTCTCTTGCATCATTGTCTGTCTATATGCGAAAATAGGATGGATGAATATGCGCGGGTTGTGATCTATCTGCGCACAACTTGGTGCGATTCGTAAGCAACAGTTGGCAACACGGCCTCACATCGCTCTGACAGAGTTCCACGCATTCCCGTGTCGCTTTGTCCAAGGCAAATTTCAGTGTGAACGTCGTCCCAAAAACCAATTGTATATTAGATTTCTTTGCAATTTACTTTTCCTTCGTCATCGTAATTTATCAGTTTCTAATTGTTTTGTTACAGGTTCCTCAGAAAATAGTTAAAAGTAGAATTTCGTCAGTACGGTTTATCATTTTCACTTAAACAACAGCCTGCGAGAAATCTTTGCAAACATATTAAATTCTATTTCGTTACTGTTCTTAGTTCTGATGATATTCATACGCAAATATCACCGATTTAGCCACTCACTCTTTAATTGACTGATGATCATCAAAACTCTAAGGTTCTTCCGATATACGTAGAAAGCTGAAATTCGGTACACAGATAAAATTTTACGCCCCCATATTATAAGAAAAGTCTGAAACTCCTAAATTTCCATATATCAGCCCCCAAATTGAAATAGATTTCTACCCTATTAAGCTCAAATACCTCATATTTCCATTGTAGACGGAGCCTCCTAAGTTAACTAAAGTATTAAGTTTTATTTCCTTCCTTCCTTCCTTACCTTGGAAGATAGTGAAATTCGATTTTTTTTTTCGACCACGACACCGCAACGTCAAAATTGGACAGTACTTATAGTAGCCCTAGAAACAAGTAATCTGGTACTAATATATGGTTTCATCCCTAAATCATAAGAAAAGTCTTTCTATGTTTTTCTCCATATTTATTTAATTAAAATAAAAAACATAAAAAACTCTTGCACATATATTCAGTTTTATTGCTTTGCTTTGGATGAAGCTATATGCCTGCGATTTATACAATGCACAGAGAACAGTAAGATTAACGAAAATCGTAAATTTTACTTTGTTCCTATGCTTAGTTTGGCAGGTACGTGTTATTTGCTTGTGGTGGTATATAAACCAACTACAATGTGCATTGATCTGCTGCGGCGCAAATCTATTGTTTGCATAAAGCGTGGAATTGTTGCTAATGGAAACATGTACATTCTGAGATTGGTATTTTTTCCTGGAGTTACTGAATTGCAACTACAAACGGGAAACGTTCCAGAGTGTATTTACAGATTAATTGCTTTGCTCTGGATGATGCTGTATGCTCAGATCAGTTTTATGTATAGAGACCAGAAAACTAGTCTTCCAACTTATATTTGATTTTGTTCCTTGGAAGTTACTTGGAATTTACTCATAGTAGCAGTTAACTCTAAGGCAATCGAGACAGGACACCCAAGACGCATGTCCATTGTATGCAGAGAGCATGGAACTGAAGCGATATTTCGAGTTGAAAGCTTGGTGTGAAACTACGCTGTACTTACCGAAGCTCATCGGAAACGTTTTTCCAGCGAATTTTCAATGCACAAATCGGCGTCAGTGAGCTATAGATATATATAAATCAATCCTTGCCAATGTAGAAAGATAGGTGACAGAAACTGCACCAAAATATGCATTTCTTCTTAGTAATTTTACGTGGTATGTATAGTTTGTTCTACTTTATCTGTATCAGCCAAGTCGAGTCATCGGAGGCACTACCTACCTTTTCTTGAAGCGATTCGCGTAGCATTTGTAGCTCAATTCCTTCCATCGTATTAACGCTACAGGTCTCGAATTTGTGTTGTACATAGATATAAGCAATCTTAGCAAACATACTAAATTCTATTTAGTGTCTCTTCTTAGTTCAGATATTATTCATATGCAAATTTCAGCGATTTTGTCACTCACTTACTCGTTGCCATGAAATGTTGGCATTTGGAACACAGATAAAAGTTTACCCCCAAATTAAAAGTCTGAAACTCATAAATTTTCAAATATCTACCCCTTACCTAACCACAACGCGATATAGCTTTCTACCCTAATATCTATACTTACCTCAGATTTTCTTCGTAGTCTGATCTTACTTAAATTAACTACCATATTAAATTTCCCTTACTTTGGAAATTAGAGAAATTAAAAAAAAAAACTACCACAGCACTCCCACATTAATATTCCACCCTATACACAGTAATCCTAGAGACATGTAAGTTGGTACACATATACCATACGGTTTCATCCCTAAATCGGAAGAGATGTCTAATGTCGATTTTTCCACATGTTTGTTTGTTAGCAATCCCAAAATTTAAAAATTCTGGCACATATTTGCAGGGTAATTGCGTTGCTCTAGAAGAAGCAATATACCTGAGATTTATATACTGCATAGAGATCAGCAAGATTAACTATCATCTGAAATTGTACTTTGTTCCTATGCTTAGTTTGGAAATTACTAGTTATTTTCTGATGGTGGTATTTAAATCAGCGGCAATCTGCACTTCTCGGCTACAGCACATTCCATTGTTTTCAGACTGTGAGGCATGATGTCTCCAGTTCTGAAACGTTCTTATTCACTGATATTGAAATTGAATCATTATGTTTGAGCAATTATTCAGAATAAGCGATCAACTTACAAAGAGATCCCATCAAAACAATTCTTGTAAAAATATGCAGTCTTAGGCTTGTTGTGAAAAAAAGTCTATACTTTGCAGTGTTTATTTATTTAAAATTCTGAAACAAAATGGTTTCTCTCTGCATTATAGATCGTTTATTTATAATAAAAAAGTCTGATAACTTGATCATTATCAATATCATAATTTTTACTGAAATGGAAGGCATAATATAAATAATTTATTCTAACACCTGTCAAATTTGAAACAGTGTGAGGGAAATCGTGGCTTTTATGTATTTCGAAGTTTGAGAAAGCATCACATTTAAAGTATTTATATAGGTTTCTTAAAACATTGCACATTTAATAGCCAATTCAAATTTTTTTATTTTAAATAAACGATTTATAACCAAGAGAGAAACCATTCTGTTCTACGTAGTGAAGTGAATAAACACTGTAGAGACTTGGATCTGAACAACATCTCATATTTTTTTGTTGCTACATAAACGCCAGACTTGGCTTATTTGTTTTGGTAATATGTCACTTACATTAATCACTTCAAATACAAAAAGAGCCAAAGCTCCTTTAATATGATTAATAAGGTTCCTTGTACACTCATCTTGATACATAGATTGGGCTGGGATCGTTTGGAAGACAACCGACGTCGTTTGGGTTCGAAATTTTTGGAGAATATGCGCAATTCTTTGACTAACGAGTGAACTCAAATTCTTCTTCCGCCAACACATGTAGGACGCAATGACCGGAGGGATCAGATTCGAGAAATAAGATGCTGTGGTGATGTTTTTATGTATTCATTCAGGATTGGAATGCTCAGAATTAAGATTGGTACTTAGCACCCTCTGGCACCCACAATGTTTGTGAATTGCAGAGAATGGATGTAGATGTAGAAACTGTAAAAGTAACTGGGGAATCTATGTTGAAGAAATACCATCCTCTAGGTATTAGTATTTCAGACAGTGAATCTGAATATTAAGTGAATTAATAAATAAAGAAAGAAGTATCTTTACCCAAAGAAACACATGATACGGTCACCTATCTGTCATTTCATTTGTTGAGTTGTTGGCACAATACGACTCTCCTCAGTACCAAAAAGCATAATGTATTCTGTGAACACTACTGTACTAAATTCAAATCAACTAAAATGTTTCATTATTGTTATTATTATAGATACTGGAATTTTTGTTATTGTTGCTGCAAACATCTTATTGTATTACAAATATGCTATAGTTGTGAATGGTACAAGGTAGCTTGACCTCAACCGTATGAATGTGTGTTATGTATATGCAAAATTCAACACTATCCTGATAATTGAAAAATGTTGATTGGATAATAAACAGAAGACATTGATTTTTGCTCTTTGCTGGACTCTAAACACTGGAATGAATGCGTAAATAAACAATTACTACAACAACGTATGCCCTGTTTACTTCTTTCTGAATGACATTTATTTAAAAAATAATGTGATAAAAGTATATTTTAAACAAAAAATTAATAGCTAAAAATATATGTTTACAACCAATTGGGATAATGCTTGTAACTAACAGAGGTAATCTTTGTAGTCTAAGAGTGATATATAAATCTATGAACATTATTACTACTAAGTACAGTTTATTCTTAAATATAGTTACAAAATAAACCAACACACTAATGTTTCTAAACATTAAAATGAAAACTCAAAATAGTGTGATCTTAAATTTCTGTGCTATATTAAAGAGTTAATAGGCCTATATTTTTCTAGTCTACCGTAAAAATACAGATATAAATTGTAATACCTAACGAAACCACTCTGATAACCCCACAACTATTTTCAGTAATAATTTCAACATTAAAGATTACAGCTAAATATCCTTCACTCCACATCCAACTCAAAACTATCCCTAAGTCACGTTCTAACAATGAATGAGCTAACAAACATTTAATTACATATTAACTAAATAAACAACCCTACAAATATTACTTATAATGATCATACCATATTTCAAATAATATTACCGAAAAATTACAAAGATTTATTAAAACAATAGCTGAAATAATTTATTTAGGAATCCTGTAATAATATCAATGTCACTATTGTTCAATCCAGTATTTACACCATCTGTATGAAATTGCAATTCACACAAAAAATCTGTATGAAATAGCAATTCACAAAAAAATCTGTATGATTGTTTTAGTGGATGTATTACACTTAAAAATAACAAAATAAATTGCAATAGAGTTACTAGAAAATAAATTAATAATTATATGATAAACATCACTTCATAACTTTAGATATAATGCTAATAGCAGAAAACGTAATTTGGCACAAGAAATTTAAGAAAAAATATCAATCATTATGAAACAAATTTCATTCCCATCAAGACATTTGACTATAAATTTTACTCCCATAAATCTCAGTGAAGCACTATATTAACTGCTCCATTTCAATCCCTCTAGACACCATGATCTTTTTTGTAAACATTATATGGGAGAAGAAGTTATTCCATAATAATTACTTGATAACAGATATTTTCTGTTATGTTTTATACCTTTTGGATAGTTTTTAATGTGTTTTTATGTATATTTTTCTGTGGAATGATAATTTTCCTCAATGTTTTTAGGTTATCATATTATTTTTAATATCCATCGATACTGAAATAAAATGGATATTCATCCAAATGAATCTGCTGATGTATTTAGTTATTCCCAGAAACCAAAATAAACTCTCTTGTGCCCTTCAAGAGAGCCAGACTGCATACACTTTTCTACAAAATTCTTTACAAAACAACCATTCTATTAGTTAATCGTCTTACCCCATTTAGGATTTCCTGTTTATATAAAATGTTTTCTACTAAAATTATTAGAAAATGGGCATTTATTTAAAAGCATCATCCCATGACCTTCAAGATTTCAAAATTCTGTAAAATAAATTTTTTTCCCCACAAATTTCATATAAAAAAAACCTTTCACCAGAATGAACTCACTTGTGACTTTTAAGATCACTAAACTGTATTAAAGATTTTATATATACTTAACACAAAATTGGCCGATTTCCTAAATAAATCCTATTGTGCTATTAAAAATTCTCAGGCCCTGTAAAAATTTTCCAAATACTTCCCAATTAAACAGCCATTCGCATAATTGAAGCCACTTAAGTATGAAATATTCTAGAAAATATTAAACTTAACACAAAAATGGGCGTTCACCTAAATGAATCCTCTTGTGAGTTTTAAAACTCCCAGGATGAGTGAAAGACTTTCCGCAAACTTCACAAGAAAATGGAAGAACAGCTAAGTGAATCCCATTGTGAATTTTAAGATTCCCAGAATTTGCAAATAATTTTCCACAATTTTCACATGAAAATGGCCGTTCACCAGAATGATTCCTCTTGTGAGTTTTAAGATTCCCAGATTGTGTAAAAGATTTTCCACAAACGTCACAAGAAAATGGACGCTCACCCAAATGGAATCAGATTGTGACTTTTAAGACTTACAGCCGCTGTAAAAGATTTTCCACAAATTTGGCAAAGAAACGGGCGTTCACCTGAATGAATTTTCCTGTGAGTTTTAAGATTCCAAGAATGAGTGAAAGACTTTCCGCAAATTTCACAAGAAAACGGACGTTCACCTAAATGAATCCGGTTGTGAATTTTAAGACTAACAGCCGCTGTAAAAGATTTTCCACAAATTTGGCAAAGAAACGGGCGTTCACCTGAATGAATCCTCTTGTGAGTTTTAAGATTCCAAGAATGAGTGAAAGCCTTTCTGCAAACTTCACAAGAAAATGACCGTGCACCTAAATTAATCTGTTTGTGTCTTTTAAGACTACTAGCCGCTGTAAAAGAAATTCCACAAATTTCGCAGAGATATGGACGTTCACGTAAATGAGTCCTATTGTGAGCTTCAAGATGCAAAGTCTTGGAGAAAAACTTTCCACCAAGTTCACAAGAATATGGCCTATCTTCAAAGTGAATTCTCTTGTCACTTTTATAGTGCCCAGACCAGTTAAAGGTTTTTTCACAACCTTCACCAGAAGAAGGCCTTTCGCCTGATTGAATACTTTTGTGCTCAGCTGTAGGATGTCGATTCTCGTAAATGGGGCTGTTACACTGACAGTCGTAGTAATCTCTAGAAATTAAAATAGACATTTATGTTGTTATGCAAAAACACATTACAGAAATACAATCAAATATAGCTTTAAGTAATAATATTGGTGATTTTTTAACTAGTATTACAAATTCTTTGAAGTATACATATGGGTTACAAGAATGAATAAATTGACACATAATATGACCCACAGACAGTGCTTATAGTTTTATATCATCATCAATTACTGGTCATTTTCCTTACTTTTAATAATATTTTTACTTACTACCTACTGTCAGTAAGTGGTACATTTTTTATGAATTGTTTACTAACATTGAAAAGTTTGGGTATATTGTCTTCAACTTTTTATTCCCACTCCCCGTCTTTTTTTCATTCTTAAACATGCCCTACACATTCCCTTCTTTAACTGCCAAAATATGTCAGATACTAAAATGAAGTGTGGTGGAATACAGAATTCAAAGGGAAAACATATATAAAAACAAGAAGATATCACGAAAATATGGGAAGAATTGCTACATGGAAGTGAATCAAGGACCATAAGGATGACATTTGGGGTCTGGTGCTACAAACGAATGCTGAGGATTATGTCACGAATCATGATGTATTCAGAAGTTATTTGGAGGAAATGAGTTTCTGAAAGGATGTACAGAAAATAAAAGAATGGATGATAAGCTATGCTTGGCGACTTAGTGGTTTGCTTAAGGTGGTTCTTGAAGGAAAGATAGAAGGAACAATTCACAGTAGAAGATTAAGCTTTATGAAGCAAATTATAAATCACATGAAATAATACACTACATAGAATAAAAAAAGGAAGTCAAGAAATTGGCATTTATGACGAATTACCACAAACCAATCATTGTATTGATAACAAATAAGAAATGCTACAAATCCACAATAATTCACACATGGCCTCCACCTTGTGTTTACTGTATTCTTCTGCTGAGGAAGGATTGTATAATAATTGTTGTTTTATATTGTTCATGGCTATTGGTATATCAACACAGTCTTTCCACTAATTTTTACAACACCATTATAAACTACTCTATTTATCATCCCCAAAGCTTCCATTAATAATAAAATAACTCCATTATAGTATCAAAAACAGTGATTTTTCTAAGCCAACAACAGACAAATCTAATTACTCTCCATAGGCTCTGCCTAATCAACTCAATGTCAATAATATTTGTCCCATATAATACTGCCACACATACGTAATGACTTTCCTTCCCAGGTATATTTTCCCCTACCATCTCTCATACTTTCTATTAAAACTTTCCTTCACATCCCCTCGGTTAGTCTTTGACAATTGACTTTTAAATAATATGACAAGATATTTACAGTTTATTCC
>JARYHS010000769.1:0-22000 GCA_031002005.1 Vandiemenella viatica
CTGCGGAAAGGAAAAACTCCATCGAAATGGACACAAGTGCGTAGTTGTCATTTTGCTAAATCGGATTTTAATTCATCGCTTGAAAGCTTGATTGCATGATTTTCACGCTTTGAATTAAAAGTATGAAGCTACTGTATCAACGCCTCTGCTGTAAATAAATTATGTTTGTTGTTTTGTGCTTACATTACTGCAACATATCCTTGATTTGCTGTGGATTTTTTACCTTTTTCTATGAGAAAATTAACTTTAAAAATTATTTTAGATCGAATGAAAGGCTATTTAAGTGACAAAGAAGTATTAAATAGGTTGATCAAGGTAATAGTTTTCAAGTGATTTTTTTTCAAATATGTATTCGATGACAAAAAATATGTTGCAGTTAAGATTTTTCTTGGATGTTGAACAATCCATAATATGAACAGCATTTTCAAGAAAGGGGGAAAAAAAACAGAACATAAAACGTCAAGATTAAATTTTTTTGTCAATCGACGCGCATTTTGCGCGCGACCAGCAACATGGACCGATCTTTTAAGCTCAGTAAAAGGAATAAAAGAAACTATTGGCTAATATCACCTACGTGAAAGATAAAAAAAATATTTTTAGGGTCGTTACGCAACTCGTTAAACCAATCTTGGGGAAGTTATCACTCAGAAGAACAATTTCGATTTCAAAAATGTTTCACTGACGTGCAGCATATTCTCTCTGCAATGTAACCTGTAAATGTATACGTCGTGAGCAGACCGTCGTACGGGTAACATCGCCTCCGATACGAGGAAGTAGTGTGCGCGATCGCGGGTTGACTCGACGGCAAGTGCCAACAACATAAACAGTTTTTTCAATTTCGTGTGGTGGACAAGAAAAGTGAATTGATAATCAAGGAACAACTAATATAAGTGTTAAGTGACATTGGCCGCCATGTATGGTGGCCAGTGTGGTGAAGGCGGCTACGAACAGGTACAGCCGACGCCGCACATACTTTTATATAATGGAGGTAACGTGAACATTGCAACAGAAAATATCTTAGACAGTCAAGTGCCATCCCTACCTCACAACACAAGTGAAGATGGAAGGGAAACGAGAAACATTATACAATCGTCATTCGAAACCGTCAATGTACAGTCTTTGACATTATTTCTGGCCGCCGGTGAAAAATTCTATCACTCTTATTTTGCACAATCTGGCATCAATGTCATACCAGGCAACAGGAACGCAATACTGGCTCCGCCTCCTCGCAATTTCATTGGTGGATATTTTATTCAGAGCCATCTATACTGCAGATTTTTCATTTCCTTAAGTCAATGCAGGAAACAATTGGCCAACAGGTAGGAATTAAGCTCCTCCCACTGACGATTCTTATTGGCTGAACAGTTCATCATCCTACCATTACATTTCTATAATACTTTACCAAAATTCAGATCTTGAAACGTTTGCCAAAAGTTCTAATTAACGGGATTGCATTAAAGTGAGGCAGGAAACAGGCTCAATGCTGTATATTACTACGGTTGATTAGCATAAAACTATAACGATAAGATTGTTATACTCATTTTGATAATTCCTTCGGATAATATTTCACTCATATATTTGGTCAGTCCACAAACCAAGGGATAATCATGTTCCATGAGGTAGAATTTTTAGTACTACGAAACTACAGAAACAAGAAATTATTTCGGAAGTGTCTCTCTCCAAGATGGATTGAATGAAACAGTCTTCCTACGCTGCGTTGTATACGCCTATTCGAGGAAAGTAGCACCGAACTTGCAGTGGTCCTATGGTTAGCGTTCTGGGTTGCTGAGCGAGCGGTTCCGAGTTCAAATCCAAGTAGTTCTTATTTTTTTTTTTTTTTAATTTAGAAATCTATCTTTACTTGTATTTTATTTTTAAGCGTACCGAAACTGCACATTGCTTATTAGTATAAGGTATCCATGATTCTTTCCTAACTGCGTCAGGAAATAAGATAAACATCTGCGAAACTACCCAATGTTTCGTAACTAATAGCCGACGTAAGCATGAAAGATTTGCGGCAGCAGAACTGACAAAAATCTACACGGGTTTCAAGCCGCGCCGAAATCATATCATCTGTCCCTTTTCAAACGACACACATTTTCCAATATATTTATTTCACAGTAGAACGATCATCGCGTTTCAGAAAGAAATAATTTACAAGAGGAATTATTGCTCTCTTTGTAGGTGGACGATAATGATTATGCACTATATAAATAAATGAGAGTTAATCGCGCAGAACTAAATATTAGCACCGCAACAAATTAAACGACCATTGTCACTAAAAAATTTACAACCAGATTATTATCGTAGGACAAAAATAAATTCTTTTATAACTGGTGTAAGTAATTAAAGTTAATTGAGAATCGGGCTTAAAGACAGGGAGTTCTTAAATGACCGTTTTTCCCGTTTTCTACAATGCTGTTAGTTGTTGACACTATTACTTCATGATCTTTACAGCATTGGGATTTATTAAATACTGGGTCTAAATGCTCATTAGGGTGCATCCACAAATTACGTGAGGTGTTTTTCCGGATTTCTGGACCCCCCCCCTCCCCCCTGGTGAGATTTCGTGAGATCTGGCCGGACCCCCCCCCCTCTGGTGAGAACACCCCCCCTAGAAATCGCCCTCGAAACTTTTGTATTTTTTTTTTTTGATGAAATACCCTACTGAAATAGACTTTGGAGCAAATAGTAAACCTTTTTTTTGGCTCTACTGTACGCAAATTTTTCACAAAATCTCACGTGAGATTTCCGTAGACCTCCCCCTCCCCCCTGGTGAGATCTGGTGAGATTTCGCCGGACCCCCCCCCCCTCTATTTCACCTCACGTAATTTATGGATACCCCCTTACTTAACAAGGCGTGAAATTACCTGCGTTATTCTTTGTTTGGAATAACATAAATAAATACAAGCATTTGGCGAATGAGGATGTCGCCGTTCGCGTGATTGTTCTTTAGTCTCCGGTATAAAGTGGAACGTTCAAGTTTTGTCACCCGTCATAATCGACTCCATAATCGCCTAGGTCTCAAGGATTCAAACAAACACAGTCTACCGGTAAAGTAAGGTTGATGATGTCTAAAGACCAGAAGACCGAGCATGGCGTGTGAGCGGTAACGTTCTGGCTCCAGGCAAATGCTGGGACGATTCTTATAGAAGGCCATGGCCGTTCCCTATTGTAATAACTTCAACATCGATGAAACGTAAAGCAATAAACAAAAAAATAAGGATAGGGAGAAGGTATTGTTAATCGATTTCAAGCCTGCTGCGACCTCCTCAATAAATTTAAAAAGCTCTTCTTCTTATGATTTTACGCCTCGTCGACATAGAGGTGATTATTGGCTGGATAGGAGTAGTGGCAAGGATTTCGGCCATGCCCTTGTAAAGAACCTATTGCGGTATTCATATGGAGTGATTTGGGTAAACCTTGGAAACCACAAATATGCATGGCCGAACTTGGATTCGAACCATTGTCATTTACAGCAACGACCAACGTGTGTTCCGAAATGGTAATGATGTAGAAAAATAGATATTTGTTCAACCTCTAAAACTATAAATAAATTAATTTGCTTCTTTATCTATGAATGCTTAGGAGACGTTACTTTTTGTATTGCCCTCATGCAGTTAACATGGATTCCCACCGTATTTTCAATTGCCAGCTGTAAGTTGGATAATTCTGAAACCAACAAAAACTTTTGCCAAATGTGCTGCTCGTGTTAAATTATTACGTGCATTATTTACGTGTTATAAAGGTATTCTTCCTTGCCGAAGGAAGTAGGAAACTTAAGACTTTTTCCTGGTAAGCGTTGCCATATTTACTTTCTGCGATGTTGCCACGATGTTCTGCCTAGTAGTCGCAGCGCTGTAGCAATTTCCCTATACCTGAAATAGTGTCTCATAGCTGGACACACACATAGGCGAAATGAAAAATTATTTATGTTCCAGTCTCAACTAGAATATTTTCATTTAACTGATTACTTCTCTTGCAACAGTTCGATTCTGTATACAGATTACTATTCAATCACGGATTGTTGTATCTATATGTATATTTTTTCTTTGGTCATATAATTTATGAGGCACTAGATTCTGTGAGTCCAGGTGTCCATGCCGGCCTCGGTAGCGTAGGGGCTAGAGTGTTAGCTCCACGTGCCGAAGGTCGCCGGTTCGAGTCCGGCCGAGGGCATGGGTGTTTAGTGTATGTGTTGTCTCTATGTCATGTCCATCGTGTTGTGTCTAGAATTGGAAAAATGATAAACTGTGAAGCAATGAAATACACTGGATGATTCAAAATACACTTGAGTTGGCTGTATGGCCTCGAAGCCAAAAGCCATAAAAAAAAAAAAAAAAAAAAAAAAAAAAAAAAAAAAAAAAAAAAAAAGTGGTAACGCGCCGGGCTGTCAAAGCGCTGGTTCTCGGTTCAAGCCCAGGTGCTGTTATTTTTTTTTTTTCATTCTTTATCTCCTTTTCACTTGTTGCAAAATACATATCATATAAGTAAGTTTATATATATTTCGTGGTCAATTGGAACAGTGGATATGAATCATAAAATTAATGTTTGGCTGAAATAAGAAAGTGTCAACGCATGATGCGTGAGTAGGAACTGAAAGCCAGTTTTCCAATAAATTTAATTTAACCATTACGATTTGTGCCACTCAACCAATTTTTTTCTAGTGCAAAGGCGGGAGATTGATAATTGTGGCAATGATGGCTGTTTAAAAATAAACAAGGACCTAAATCAAACTAATGTGCGGTTTTTGTAGCTAACGTTCCTGGTATTAGCAAGCAAACCAGAATTGAAAATGTGAGTAGTTATTCTTACGAAAACAAAAAATCATCATTGAAGAATAACATGCTAATGAGAGGTTCCGTATTTGACAAAATGCTGCTCCTACTAGTGATCAGTAATGATATAATTGATGTATATCCTCAATATAACGACATGATAACCTTGTTTCCGAAATCTGAAATTGCAAGAAAGAAACAGGAAATTTGAGGAAGGAGGAAAGATAATGCCAGTCTGGTTATAAGTTGTTGTTACCTCTCTGGTAATCCAGAAAGAATGTTACTGTAAGTGGCTCAGATTCGCGGGTGCCATGCTGATCCCGGAAGCTAGTGCGGTGTCTCGCGGTTCCACGGTTCGAGTCAGGCCGCAGGCAAAAGTGGTTTTATGAGTGTTTTTCTTGTGTTGCCTGTAAACTGGGACAGTGAAAACATATTATACACTTAATGAGAATCAAAAGCTACACATGTCTGCATGTATCTATTAAGCAATCCAAATTCGTTTTTGTTGTTATTCTTTAGTAAAGTCATTATTATTGCAATGGCTCGGAAAAGATTAGTTTTTAAGCAACGAAAAAAAAAAAACGGCCACGGTCCTTGAGAAAGGGCAATTCCACATTCCTTTGAGCAATTTTGGATTTTGTTTTTTCTATTTAAACCCACATTTTGATGGCTGGATCGTGAATATGAATTGAGTACTGTCTAATGACACTGATGAACTTTACCCTTCATCCAATTCGTTCGGCTATGAATTAATGTAAACATATGATTTGTAATTGCATCTAAACATAACTGACAATCATTTTTAAAAGTGAGGTTCAAAATTTTTTGCTATTAATAGATCAGTCAAGCATCCGTACAATTCAATCAATGAAACAATACAGTTTCTGATCCATCATTCAACCAAAATATTATTGGATTAATTTCCTATTCGTTTGCTGAATAGTAACGCAATCAAGATTTAATTTAGAACTACTGGTATCTTTATGTATTGACATATTAACCTGTTGTACGCTAAAGTGATGCTAAAGTCAAACACAATCCGTTTCAGAATACTGAAATGAGTAAGAATCCAGTCTTACAGTACAAATCAGGATACTGGATGTAAATTCATTTAGCCAAAGTTTCAAGCAAGTAGTTTGTTTCCTCATAGTTGTAGAAGAACGATAGTCAGGATATGGACGTCGTAACATCCACGAGGAAGAGGAGTGGTTTTATAAATATCCTACGTTTCAGTTATTCTAAGCTATCAGTTTCTAAATTTCTGAAAGATTTTGTCCCAAGTTAAAAATCATAAAACAGCAGATAGAAATAGTGACACTTATTTTGCGTAACGTTTTGGTAACAGATAAACTACTATGTTGTTAAGTAAAAATTGCGTGTCAGCTGATAGATGAAGTTAGCACTATCTAGAGCCACACTGTTATTAATTATAAGGATTTATACTTTATCTCTGTTACACTCTGCAAGTGATGTGTAGTAGGATAATCACGAGGAAGTCGGGCTGTTTACACACAGCGTTAAGCGCGCAGCATTTCCTTGACCGGATTGTACGGAATATCCATTCGCAAGATATTCCGACTGCTTTAAGAATTCATAATGATTTAACTTCTATCAATACTCGTACGTTTTGTTATTATATTACTGTTGACAGTAACATCAAAATTAAAACACCCAGAGCTCGAATAAAATCCGCAGTAGCTTACTTCGGAGAAGTGAAAAGTTAAGTAACGGAAAAGAAGCGATTGCTTTAGTTATTAAAGCGTCAGCATAAATATAACAAGAAACTAAGTCAGTATGCTGTTATAATCTTTTACAGACGTATATATGTATATTTGTATTTGTGAAATATTCTAATTTTTTTATTGTATTTCGCTAAAATATGGGCGTAAAGTGATGTTGCACCATCAACTTGGACATCAATTGTTTTTTTCTGAAACACTGTATTTTCAACCTCACCACTTCAGAAGACTCGTTATTTGGTAGATCCTCCGATTTGTTTGAACTTCATTGGCTGGAGATCGCGGCCCACCCATATCACTGTAAACTAATAATTACAAGGATCTTTAACGCTTCGAATAATTAAATTCTGACGGTTCGGCTAAACTGCTATAGCTTTTATCAGTCCATCGTTCGCTCGGATTCACAGCAGAATTGACGCGTCTAGATTAAAAGAAATTTGGGTAAATTTTTATTTTCTCAAACACAATAAATGTTCGTATAGAATGAATGGAGGAATTTTATAAATAATCTAGACGACAGTCTTAAAAAATCTACGAGTGAGAGCATTACAGCACTTGTTTCTCATTTAAGAATATAGTTGAATATTGGAGTGAAATAAAGTGTATCTTAATGCTTGATAGCAGAGTATCAGGAAAGTGAAACACAGGTTATTTATAGAAGAAGGACGTTCATAATTTCCTGTTTCCGCATAAGAAGGCGGAAATTTTGGTAGGCACTCGCCTTTCTTTCGATCTTTCCTTCCAGTTTACTAAATGAATGGACTATTGGTCATTATTGTATATGCATGCTTTTGTATATCGCCATCAGTGTCGGTTTCAGTACTACCTTCTAGAAGTGTGTCTTCTTTATTTATCAAATGTAATGAGATATAATAATTCCTTTGTTCTAACAGTTATGGGCAGCAGTCTAGGTGCTTAATGGTTAAGGCAGATTGAAAGAAATGGCAGTATCATGGGTTCAAACCACTTGGTCTAAATGAATTTTTACTGAATTTACTTTGTTCATGTCAGTAGTCAAGGACGATCAGTTATTTGGATCCCGCGGTATAGCCACGACTCAAGCGTAATACACAGCAAAGAGACTTTCACTAGGCTGCCGAAGTAATTAATAATTCAGATTTCATTTTACCTGAATGTATTATTATAGCATCGTGGTATGTGGAATGAAGAAACATAAAAACAAATATGAAAAGCATAACTGAAGAATCTCGTAATTACGAAATATGAAGTGACTTGTCGCAGAAATCAATCGTTCTGTATGTGGATATTAATGAAAATAAGGACTAGTGTTGTAAAAAAACGGTTTTTTTTTTTCTGGCTTGTAAAAAAAAAAACCATGAAAAAAAACTTTGGATTAAACATGTTTTTTTTCTGGAACACGTTTTTTTTCACTAACTACTAAATCTCAAATTTGTAAGGCAGTTATCGTTTAAAATTACTATTTTAGAGTTTATTCTAAGTACTTATCTTAGTTTAAAATCTACTATATTTTTCTGGTTCAGTAGGAAAAAAAAATTACGAAAATATTGGCAAAATTGACTGAAATTTTCTTTATGAACGGGGATTTCCCGAAGAGACTAGGTTGCGCGAGAAGGAATCCCCATTCCCCATTGTTTGGATTGATACTTGCTATTTGAAATAGTGCTGCCAACCCTACAAAATTATCTAAAGATCTTTTTTTGCCTCTTTTTATAACTTATTGGGCTTTCCTTATATTCGTATACTCTCAGAGTATAGGGTACTGACTCATTAAATTGTCAGTAAGGGAGCGTGCATAAACCACATAGCTCCATTTTGGCCTCCTGTAACCCCCCCCCCCTCCCTCACCTAGCACGTAGCTTTCTTCCGTTTTGATTCCAGAAGACATTTTGTATGTTTTTCTCTTGTCAGACTATTGTAAATTACATACGGATATAATTAACTGAAAAATGTTACTAAAGGAAAGTTACGTGGCCTGGCTCGTACCACCCCCCCCCCCCCTCCCGCTCACCCCGCGTAGCCCAGCGTAGCCCAGCGTAGCCTTCCAGCTAACCCCTCCTCCCTCTGGCCAAGCCACGTAGTTTGTGCACGGTTCCTAATTATGAATCGTTTCTTTGCAACCGTTCATGTAAACAAACGATTGAAAAGAAGTAAAGCTCCTATTTTGTATGATAATAGATTTTAATTCAAACTTAAAAGACCGTAATACAGAACTATCGGCGCAGTTTTTATGCACAGTGTGTACTTTGCTCACAATTTAAAATTGCAATCTCAAAATCTTTTGCGTACAATACAAGAACAACCAGTAAAAGAAAATTTAACTATTTCTGAAGTTAGGGATCTACGAGGAGACAGAAGAAGAGACAGAAAATTCCGACACCGATCGAACTAGTGTTGGTAGTGCTGATACTAGTGAATGTGGTACTGACATAGAGGATGAATAAATTTATGTTACCTATATATATATATATATATATATATATACACTTATGAATCATTATGTGAGACATTATATGATTCAGTAATACTTAAAACACACTTGTAAAATGGAAGTTCCTTAAATAAAACTATTATTTATCAAATATATTGTTTTCTAAAAGAAAAAAAAAAATTTAGAAAAAAAAAATTAGAAAAAAAACACGGGTGCTAAGTTTTTTTTCATGTTTTTTTTTTCACAAAGCTGAAAAAAACATTTTTTTTTTTTTCAGTTTGCAACACTATGCAAAACCGAGTACATTAACATGAAATATACTTCTAAGACTCAATCAGATTGAATAGACGCAGATGAAAGAAAGAAAAAATAATTAAACTGTATGGTAGAAACGTAAGGAAGGTTGTACGTCGGTAAGAAAGTTATATACTCCTTTTGCTCTAGATTTATTTACATGAGAGAAGTATAAACGATCAAATCTGCAAAAAACCTATCTGATAGCAAAAAATCCATAACATGGTTCTAACACTGCATGGATAGAGCCCAGGGCTTCACAGTAATGAACCTTCAAATAAAAACAGTGACAACATTTCAAACGTGGCGTTGTACAAGATATTCACATTTATGCTGGCAGATGAAGTATAAAAAAAAAAAATCCCTTGTTTTGGAAATCGTGGCCTAAGACAGAATTTGTAGGAAGATATATTCACAGAAATAGACTGGATATACAGGATAACAGTTTTAAGAGTCCTTCTCGTGGCTATACCGTGGGATCCAAATAACTGATCGTCCTTGACTACTGACATGAACAAAGTAAATTCAGTAAAAATTCATTTAGACCAAGTGGTTTGAACCCATGATACTGCCATTTCTTTCAATCTGCCTTAACCATTAAGCACCTAGACTGCTGCCCATAACTGTTAGAACAAAGGAATTATTATATCTCATTACATTTGATAAATAAAGAAGACACACTTCTAGAAGGTAGTACTGAAACCGACACTGATGGCGATATACAAAAGCATGCATATACAATAATGACCAATAGTCCATTCATTTAGTAAACTGGAAGGAAAGATCGAAAGAAAGGCGAGTGCCTACCAAAATTTCCGCCTTCTTATGCGGAAACAGGAAATTATGAACGTCCTTCTTCTATAAATAACCTGTGTTTCACTTTCCTGATACTCTGCTATCAAGCATTAAGATACACTTTATTTCACTCCAATATTCAACTATATTCTTAAATGAGAAACAAGTGCTGTAATGCTCTCACTCGTAGATTTTTTAAGACTGTCGTCTAGATTATTTATAAAATTCCTCCATTCATTCTATACGAACATTTATTGTGTTTGAGAAAATAAAAATTTACCCAAATTTCTTTTAATCTAGACGCGTCAATTCTGCTGTGAATCCGAGCGAACGATGGACTGATAAAAGCTATAGCAGTTTAGCCGAACCGTCAGAATTTAATTATTCGAAGCGTTAAAGATCCTTGTAATTATTGTTTACAGTGATATGGGTGGGCCGCGATCTCCAGCCAATGAAGTTCAAACAAATCGGAGGATCTACCAAATAACGAGTCTTCTGAAGTGGTGAGGTTGAAAATACAGTGTTTCAGAAAAAAACAATTGATGTCCAAGTTGATGGTGCAACATCACTTTACGCCCATATTTTAGCGAAATACAATAAAAAAATTAGAATATTTCACAAATACAAATATACATATATACGTCTGTAAAAGATTATAACAGCATACTGACTTAGTTTCTTGTTATATTTATGCTGACGCTTTAATAACTAAAGCAATCGCTTCTTTTCCGTTACTTAACTTTTCACTTCTCCGAAGTAAGCTACTGCGGATTTTATTCGAGCTCTGGGTGTTTTAATTTTGATGTTACTGTCAACAGTAATATAATAACAAAACGTACGAGTATTGATAGAAGTTAAATCATTATGAATTCTTAAAGCAGTCGGAATATCTTGCGAATGGATATTCCGTACAATCCGGTCAAGGAAATGCTGCGCGCTTAACGCTGTGTGTAAACAGCCCGACTTCCTCGTGATTATCCTACTACACATCACTTGCAGAGTGTAACAGAGATAAAGTATAAATCCTTATAATTAATAACAGTGTGGCTCTAGATAGTGCTAACTTCATCTATCAGCTGACACGCAATTTTTACTTAACAACATAGTAGTTTATCTGTTACCAAAACGTTACGCACAATAAGTGTCACTATTTCTATCTGCTGTTTTATGATTTTTAACTTGGGACAAAATCTTTCAGAAATTTAGAAACTGATAGCTTAGAATAACTGAAACGTAGGATATTTATAAAACCACTCCTCTTCCTCGTGGATGTTACGACGTCCATATCCTGACTATCGTTCTTCTACAACTATGAGGAAACAAACTACTTGCTTGAAACTTTGGCTAAATGAATTTACATCCAGTATCCTGATTTGTACTGTAAGACTGGATTCTTACTCATTTCAGTATTCTGAAACGGATTGTGTTTGACTTTAGCATCACTTTAGCGTACAACAGGTTAATATGTCAATACATAAAGATACCAGTAGTTCTAAATTAAATCTTGATCGCGTTACTATTCAGCAAACGAATAGGAAATTAATCCAATAATATTTTGGTTGAATGATGGATCAGAAACTGTATTGTTTCATTGATTGAATTGTACGGATGCTTGACTGATCTATTAATAGCAAAAAATTTTGAACCTCACTTTTAAAAATGATTGTCAGTTATGTTTAGATGCAATTACAAATCATATGTTTACATTAATTCATAGCCGAACGAATTGGATGAAGGGTAAAGTTCATCAGTGTCATTAGACAGTACTCAATTCATATTCACGATCCAGCCATCAAAATGTGGG
Organism: Vandiemenella viatica; assembly: GCA_031002005.1. Lineage (NCBI taxonomy): Eukaryota > Metazoa > Arthropoda > Insecta > Orthoptera > Morabidae > Vandiemenella > Vandiemenella viatica. The sequence goes on from JARYHS010000769.1 coordinate 11,821, forward strand.
TTTAAATAGAAAAAACAAAATCCAAAATTGCTCAAAGGAATGTGGAATTGCCCTTTCTCAAGGACCGTGGCCGTTTTTTTTTTTTTTCGTTGCTTAAAAAACTAATCTTTTCCGAGCCATTGCAATAATAATGACTTTACTAAAGAATAACAACAAAAACGAATTTGGATTGCTTAATAGATACATGCAGACATGTGTAGCTTTTGATTCTCATTAAGTGTATAATATGTTTTCACTGTCCCAGTTTACAGGCAACACAAGAAAAACACTCATAAAACCACTTTTGCCTGCGGCCTGACTCGAACCGTGGAACCGCGAGACACCGCACTAGCTTCCGGGATCAGCATGGCACCCGCGAATCTGAGCCACTTACAGTAACATTCTTTCTGGATTACCAGAGAGGTAACAACAACTTATAACGAGACTGGCATTATCTTTCCTCCTTCCTCAAATTTCCTGTTTCTTTCTTGCAATTTCAGATTTCGGAAACAAGGTTATCATGTCGTTATATTGAGGATATACATCAATTATATCATTACTGATCACTAGTAGGAGCAGCATTTTGTCAAATACGGAACCTCTCATTAGCATGTTATTCGTCAATGATGATTTTTTGTTTTCGTAAGAATAACTACTCACATTTTCAATTCTGGTTTGCTTGCTAATACCAGGAACGTTAGCTACAAAAACCGCACATTAGTTTGATTCAGGTCCTTGTTTATTTTTAAACAGCCATCATTGCCCCAATTATCAATCTCCCGCCTTTGCACCTAGAAAAAAATTGGTTAAGTTGAGTGGCACAAATCGTAATGGTTAAATTAAATTTATTGGAAAACTGGCTTTCAGTTCCTACTCACGCATCATGCGTTGACACTTTCTCATTTCAGCCAAACATTAATTTTCATGATTCATTTCCACTGTTCCAATTGACCACGAAATATATATAAACCTACTTATATGATATGTATTTTGCAACAAGTGAAAAGGAGATAAAAAATGAAAAAAAAAAAAATAACAGCACCTGGGCTTGAACCGAGAACCAGCGCTTTGACAGCCCAGCGCGTTACCACTAGGACACCTGGACTCACAGAATCTAGTGCCTCATAAATTATATGACCAAAGAAAAAATATACATTATAGATACAACAATCCGTGATTGAATAGTAATCTGTATACAGAATCGAACTGTTGCAAGAGAAGTAATCAGTTAAATGAAAATATTCTAGATGAGACTGGAACATAAATAATTTTTCATTTCGCCTATGTGTGTGTCCAGCTATGAGACACTATTTCTGGTATAGGGAAATTGCTACAGCGCTGCGACTACTAGGCAGAACATCGTGGCAACATCGCAGAAAGTAAATATGGCAACGCTTACCAGGAAAAAGTCTTAAGTTTCCTACTTCCTTCGGCAAGGAAGAATACCTTTATAACACGTAAATAATGCACGTAATAATTTAACACGAGCAGCACATTTGGCAAAAGTTTTTGTTGGTTTCAGAATTATCCAACTTACAGCTGGCAATTGAAAATACGGTGGGAATCCATGTTAACTGCATGAGGGCAATACAAAAAGTAACGTCTCCCAAGCATTCATAGATAAAGAATCAAATTAATTTATTTACAGTTTTAGAGGTTGAACAAATATCTATTTTTCTACATCATTACCATTTCGGAACACACGTTGGTCGTTGCTGTAAATGACAATGGTTTGAATCCAAGTTCGGCCATGCATATTTGTGGTTTCCAAGGTTTACCCAAATCACTCCATATGAATACCGGAATAGGTTCTTTACAAGGGCATGGCCGAAATCCTTGCCACTACTCCTATCCAGCCAATAATCACTTCTATGTCGACGAGGCGTAAAATCATAAGAATTTTTAAATTTAATTAGGAGGTCGCAGCTGGCTTGAAATCGACTAACAATACCTTCTCCCTATCCTTATTTTTTTGTTTATTGCTTTACGTTTCATCGATGTTGAAGTTATTACAGTAGGGAACGGCCATGGCCTTCTAAAAGAATCGTCCCAGCATTTGCCTGGAGCCAGAACGTTACCGCTCACACGCCACGCTCGGTCTTCCGTTCTTTAGACATCATCAACCTTACTTTACCGGTAGACTGTGTGTGTTTGAATCCTTGAGACCTAGGCGATTATGGAGTCGATTATGACGGGTGACAAAACTTGAGCGTTCCACTTTATACCGGAGACTAAAGAACAATCACGCGAACGGCGACATCCTCATTCGCCAAATGCTTGTATTCATTTATGTTATTCCAAACAAAGAATAACGCAGGTAATTTCACGCCTTGTTAAGTAATGAGCATTTAGACCCAGTATTTAGTAAATCCCAATGCTGTAAAGATCATGAAGTAATAGTGTCAACAACTAACAGCATTGTAGAAAACGGGAAAAACGGTCATTTAAGAATTCCCTGTCTTTAAGCCCGATTCTCAATTAACTTTAATTACTTACACCAGTTATAAAAGAATTTATTTTTGTCCTACGATAATAATCTGGTTGTAAATTTTTTAGTGACAATGGTCGTTTAATTTGTTGCGGTGCTAATATTTAGTTCTGCGCGATTAACTCTCATTTATTTATATAGTGCATAATCATTATCGTCCACCTACAAAGAAAGCAATAATTCCTCTTGTAAATTATTTCTTTCTGAAACGCGATGATCGTTCTACTGTGAAATAAATATATTGGAAAATGTGTGTCGTTTGAAAAGGGACAGATGATATGATTTCGGCGCGGCTTGAAACCCGTGTAGATTTTCGTCAGTTCTGCTGCCGCAAATCTTTCATGCTTACGTCGGCTATTAGTTACGAAACGTTGGGTAGTTTCGCAGATGTTTATCTTATTTCCTGACGCAGTTAGGAAAGAATCATGGATACCTTATACTAATAAGCAATGTGCAGTTTCGGTAAGCTTAAAAATAAAATACAAGTAAAGATAGATTTCTAAATTTAAAAAAAAAATAATAATAACTACTTGGGATTTGAACTCGGGACCGCTCGCTCAGCAACCCAGAACGCTAACCATAGGACCACTGCAAGTTCGGTGCTACTTTCCTCGAATAGGCGTATACAACGCAGCTTAGGAAGACTGTTTCATTCAATCCATCTTGGAGAGAGACACTTCCGAAATAATTTCTTGTTTCTGTAGTTTCGTAGTACTAAAAATTCTACCTCATGGAACATGATTATCCCTTGGTTTGTGGACTGACCAGATATATGAGTGAAATATTATCCGAAGGAATTATCAAAATGAGTATAACAATCTTATCGTTATAGTTTTATGCTAATCAACCGTAGTAATATACAGCATTGAGCCTGTTTCCTGCCTCACTTTAATGCAATCCCGTTAATTAGAACTTTTGGGAAACGTTTCAAGATCTGAATTTTGGTAAAGTATTATAGAAATGTAATGGTAGGATGATGAACTGTTCAGCCAATAAGAATCGTCAGTGGGAGGAGCTTAATTCCTACCTGTTGGCCAATTGTTTCCTGCATTGACTTAAGGAAATGAAAAATCTGCAGTATAGATGGCTCTGAATAAAATATCCACCAATGAAATTGCGAGGAGGCGGAGCCAGTATTGCGTTCCTGTTGCCTGGGATGACATTGATGCCAGATTGTGCAAAATAAGAGTGATAGAATTTTTCACCGGCGGCCAGAAATAATGTCAAAGACTGTACATAGTTATTCCTGTTTATAATTTAATAATTAAAGGATGATTATACCTGTAATAAAGCATACCAGGTCGTACTATAAAAGTTGGTAAAACCTTAAAATATCCTGTGTTGTACCACCTCCTGGAATTCTTACAGTGATTGTTACAGGAATTTATAGACTTCTATGTGATATTTTGATCCGACAAATCTACGTTTGTCTTTGTAAAGTACTCTGAGATCGTAGGTGTAATGGTTGTCCTACCTCTGACTTACCTGCTCAGTACGTATCTTTCTGGTGTAGTGAGTGGTAACGCTTCGTTCTGATATTCAGGAGGACGTGTGTTCGAATCCCTGACCGGGCCCCAGATTTCGGTTTTAAATAGTTTGCCGAAATCACTTCAACCGAATAGGAGAACAGTTACTATAAAAACCCATTTCATAGTTCCTTCGCATTGTCACCCTAATCCTCTACCGCCTATAAAAAAAATATTTAAAAATATAAAAAATCTGCTTCTGGACGATTCACCAGCACTTGGGTCGTGGAGTAAGTTCCTTGTTGATTTAGTCAGACTGTACTACCCTGTTCGAATTTGCCGATCTGGAACTACAGGGGATAGGTGCGAAACAAGGAATCAGAAGGAAATTTACTATCATTTGCAAGGAACTTATTCTGACCAGCAGTCTCCCTAATTCAAGGAAGAATGTCCTTGAGAAGATGTTTCATTTATTTCCATCCTCTACTTGTGCTCCTATTGCACATGCTCTACTAGAAACCTTCTGAATGAGGCAGGATATCAACTTGTGCATACATGTATTCAGATTCGATTTCATCCATGCCTGACAGCGAGATTAGAACTGTTGGATATCCTCTGATGTTATAATTGTATGCAGTGATACGGAAGACTGTATCGTACAACAATGGTAAATTGCAGACTTTACTGCTCAGTACTCTAGAAAGACTCAATATCAACTTCTTATCTTGCTTAGGCTTTACGCCTCACCTAAATCATGAGAGGTGGAAAAGGACTGGGATCAAGGAATGGCAGCTTGCACTTAACTGCAAAAAGTGCAAGGCTATGCAAATAAGTAATTCTGGTATCCCGGCCCGATACCGTCACATGTCCGGAAGAAGAGATGGAGGTGGACAACCGATAGACGGCGCGTGCAACAGTCGAACTAGCACCACCGCATAGCAGGGTTTCCGCGGCGGCCAATCAGAAGCGACTCTCCTAGTATAAATACAGCCGCGCGGTCCCACTCTAGACAATACTGTGTTCACTTCTACTCAGCTTCGTTTCCGTCTCTTGATTCTGACCATCGCGCATCTCGGTTTACGTTCGGTTATTCCTTTGGACTCTGTGCATCGCCTATTGGACTCTGACCATCGCGCATCTCGGTTTACGTTCGGTTACTCCTTTGGACTCTGTGCATCGCATATTGGACTCTGATCAATGCGCGTCTCGGTCTACGTTCGATTTCTCCCTTGGAGTCTGCTCAGCTCATCTTGGACTTTGCTGCGGTTCTCGCGTGATCGTCTCCGGGCGACCGCCCGTCCGCCGTGTTGACATTTCGGCCGCCGTGTGGACACAGCAGTAATAAAAAGGCGTAACAGTCCAAAGCAACATGAAATGGGACTTGCACATAACTTCCGTCGTAGGCAAAGCTAAATCCAATCCGTTTTAAAGGTAATATTTTGAGAAGTTGTAATGCTCAAACAAAGGAAACAGCGTACAAAACACTAGTGCGTCCGCATTTGGAATACTGTTGTGGAATTTGGGATTGATTGACACGTTGGAGAAAATACAGAGAATAGCCGCTCGATTCGTGACCGCTAGTTACAGTCCTTACGTAAGTGTCACAGAGCTGATAGGTGGGGTGGGCTGAGATTGTTTGGCGGACAGACGACGTCATTTTCGTTTGAATTTGTTGGAAAATATGCGAAAATCTTTTATTTACAAGTACAACGGAATATTTCTTCCGCCAACCTATTAAGGTCGCAATGACAGGAGGGTTAAGATTCGAGAAATAAGATGCGGTACTGATATATTTATGTATTCTTTCTTTCCTCGTTCTGTTCTGGATTGGAATGCAATGAATTAGGATTGGTGCTTAGCACCCTCTGCCACCCACAGTAATTGTGAATTGCAGAGTATAAATGTAGATGTAGAAGGAACGAGAAAGAATTCGGCCACGGCCATTTGATGGAACCATCTCAGCATTCACCTGGAATGATTTCGTAATACCAAGAAAACCCGAAATTGGGACGGAGATTTGAACCCGCATCCTCCGGATTGCTAGACCAGAGCTTCACCACTCACTCACCACTCTCGATAATGTCATCTTCACTCGATTTGAGACTACAAAGTGTCATATCAGCTCGCCTCTACAAGAATTAGGGTCAAGAACCATTGGTTACGTCTTCCTCGAAAGAGAATCCCGAATATCCCCCTCGTTTCCTTACTAAGACCGGAATATTATCCCACAAATTGTCTGGCCACATGTGATCAGAATTAAGACTTCTGCTATTGGCGCCTCTAGAAAGAATGGTAATCCTGGTGGCGTAGAACTATGAAAAATTCCAGTCAACCAATGGGATACTCTAAGAATAACTGGAATATTTCAATAAAAACCACCAGCACTATAGCAACAATAAGCGACATTTGTGATTCTATATAATATTGAAGTTTGCAATAGCAGTTGTAACTGTTACAACTGTCAGCAAGACAAAATGTAATATTATAGAATTAATTAGACAGCAAGTCAAAATGTAATGGAACTATATGCCAAATTCCTTGCATGCAAATGTTTCGTTCAAATCTCCAAACACTATGTAATCAACACTGTAAAAATTAATATGTATGGCCTAATTTAGTCACTAAGATATTAGGCTGTATAAATTTTAAAAAAAGTCAACCAGCTCATCATTTACATTTTTTACATTACATTTTATTTCCTGATTTTACATAGCCTACTACCTTGTTATCTAAAGTAGGCCCTAAGTTTCTACAGTTTTATTCTTACAACAATTTACTTTTTTTTTTATAATATATCTGGATAATTATTTTTAAGGATTTAATGGATTTAAGTATTCTAATAGTAAATCTACTAATTATTCTAATAATTAATATACCGCTTAATCTACCAACTAATCTACTAATTAATCTACCATCTTACTAATTCTCACAAAAATCAGCAATTGTCTTTGTATTTTCATACTTCTAATTAATAAACTGTCTATTTGTATACGTTCTTCTTTTACCACTGCTGGCCTGCGTCGACATCTGGCCGCTAGCTGTCTCTGCTGATGCAGCGGGGTGACTGCTGACATGCTGACCACAAAGTGCCGTCAGCCAGCTTCACGTTCCAGGTAGTGGTCTCGTTCTTCTCCGGTTTGTCCCGGGAGCCACCTGCTCCCCGATCAGGAGTTCCCTCCTGGAATCAGAGCAGGCCACCCCCTGAGCCCTGGAGAAGGTGCCTCTGGCTTCCAGAGGCACTACGATGAATTGAGTCTTTGCCGTCTTCCTGGTGCAGGCACCGCCTTAGTCATGGGCAGTGCTTGTAGTCACATTTGGGTTGTTTTTTGCTCTTGAGTTTCTTCCTCTCCTGTCCTTCTTTCTGCTTCTGATGCCGGTTACTCGCGGCGTCCCCTACGCTCTGCCTGTTTAAATTCAACAAATCTCACCTTCTCGCGCTGCGACGCTAGATTAGCAGCTTCATCCAGCAAGTGCCAGAGCTCGGTATCACGCAGTATGTCATATATTCTTTTATTCTGAAGTTGCATTTGGAGATATGCTCTTGATTCTTCAGTTTGTTTGCACTCCCAAACCACGTGCTCGGGATTACTTACTTCGCCACAGTCGCACCTGTTTGTTTCTTTGAGGCCTCTCTGTTCTAAGAAACTGTTGTTTGGGCCATGGCCAGTTATCAGCTCATCAGTTCGCTTTATTGACTCCCAATGCGATCTTCCGGTAATCATTGTCTCCCGTAGTCTTGTGAGCATCGGTCAGTGCTAGAAAGTTGGCCGAACAGTGTCCCACAGGAAGAGTCTCCCAAGATTCGACGAGTTTGCCTTCGGTGGTCGCAGCTCCATGTACGTCCACAATTCACGAACAAACGTTTTCCGACACATTTTGTAAATTTGCTTTTTTATACTAATTACAACAACCAGCATCCGCAGTTATAGGCTAAGGTCGAGATTCTTTCAGTCGAGATAATGGGTGCGTGTGTAATACGATACAGACTGCCCGTCCTGTGTATGGTCGACATTGAGCGACGCAGCACCGCCCGTCTCTGCTCAACAGGTGGCCGACCTGTCAGGCAGCGAGCCCTGGGTAAACAACAACAGAGCGGGCGGGCTGCACCACCAAGCCGCCCCAAAAAACCTGCTGATATGGCAATAGCTCAGCACGATCGTCAGAAACGCCACATCTTAAATACATTTGTTCCTTCTCGCTCCTTGCCGGTACTAACATCTACGTATGTAATTGTTTGGAAGATGTTTCACTTCATTTGCCGAAAAATAGCAATAACTCATTACACGGTGCAATATATATATATTTTTGTTGTCATCAGTCTTTTGACTGGTTTGATACAATCCTCCGTCTCTGCCTATCTTGAGCTAAACTCTTCATCTCTACATATTCCTTACAGGCCACATCCTCAATTATCTGCTTCTTTTTTTTTTTTTTTTTTTTTTTTTTTTTTTTTTTTTTTTGTTACTTATGCTTTACGCCTCGTCGACGGCTAAGGTAATTAGAGACGGGATAGGACTGGGGACAAGGAACGGGAAGGGATTCGTCCATAGCATTTTTTGAAGGAAGCTACCCGGCATTCCCCTGAGTGATATGGGGAAACCATGGAAAATTATCTGCTTCATTCTCTGTCTTCATCTACAGTAGTTCTTACCTTCGACTGTTACCTCCACTAACAAACTAACCAATCCAGCATGTCTCAAAATATGACCTACCAGCCTGTCTCTTCTTTCTGGAAACTTCTTCCACAAACTTCTTTCCTCACTTCTTTCCAAAACTCGTTCTTCGTCTGTCCACTTAATTTTCAACATTCGAAGTAGCACCACATTTGAAATGCTTCAATTTTCTTTCTTTCTGATATTCCTAAAGTCTATGTTTCGCTAAGTGATGTGCTCCACGCATAGAGTTTTAGAAAGTTCTTTCTAATTCCTAGATCAATGTTTGAAACTATAAGATTTCTCTTTTTCATGAAGGCTCTTTTTGCTAGTGCTATTCTGCTTTTAACATCATTCCCACGCAACATTTATTCGATTCGTTCCAGGTAAAAAAATTAGCAAAATAAAAAATACTTGCCAACTTATCTAACAGCGTACATATGCCAAATAACCAGAAATTTTAATACAGAATAGAAAGAACGCATTATGACCGGTCAGTGTGGTTCAGTGGCTCTGCGAGGCACAACGGAACCTGGCACGAGTCGACGCCGCCGCGAACCGTCGTTTTTAGGTGGTTTTCCGCAGGCATCAAGACAAATGCCTCTTAAACTACACGCTTCACATACAAAGAATACACTTATCACACACAGAACATACTCGTAGTTGCACATTTCAGAGATACATAACGACACTCCATTTTCCGAATCACGTGTTAGGACCTGGCTGTAGATATAAAATACTTAGGCATGTGACCGTAAAACCGAAACTCAAAATTTAACCACATCAACGGTGCGTAAAATTCATCAAAGGCAGTCGACCTCAAATTGTTAGGGGGAAGGTAGTGAAGAAGATGAAGGCAAAGAACACATTACAGACATAATATGTCTCTTCATTTGCAACGTGTACGCTAGACCATAGCCATCATCTACCCAACATACACAGGGAAACAAATATTAAAAGAAAAGAAAAAGTAAAAGGAGATGGTCACAATTCAGGAAGATTCTACCTATAAAGTGATATAGCACTGACGAAAAGAGTGTTTGGTAATTTACAAATGAACGAAATCGCTAAATAGTAACAACGACAAACCTTATACATAAAGATCGGTTACAACACATAACCAGTCACACCTACACAGAGAGGTTTCTACACACCATACCACAGAGTTAGTAGAAAGAACGTGACAATACGTTAGCACCACTGTAAAATCGTTAATAAACAGCACAGCAGAATCTTAACCACAGCAAATATAAAAACATATTAAAAAAACAATGGTTTCAGTATTTCTATAATACGAACACTTTAATCACTCCTTATTTTGTGAAATTCGGACGGAATAACACCGCTAATAATTGAGCAACCTGGTCTGTTTCAGGAAAATTATGGAAGCAAAATGTAACAGACAGTAAGGATCATGAAATGGCAGTTCTATCATTACCGTGGCGCCACAATCTGATGATGAATTCTTGTAGAACTCAACGAAACAAATCGAAGATAAGAAATACGATTTTTTTGATATCTCTCTTGGTTTTCGAGATACAGCATGTTAAAAATCGGTTATAGTTGTGTTTTTGGAGACGTTTCTTCTGATCCAG